>BMAV01019142.1:0-20999 GCA_019973955.1 Trichonephila inaurata madagascariensis
TTTGTACTCCGTAGGAATCTAGCTGAGCAGGTTTGATGTTTGACTCAGTTTGACTTTTAACATTCAAAAAAGAATAATTTTTTTACTTTAAAATAAAATTAATTAAGTTCATTTTTACAATTTATAAAATCAATATTTAAATTCTTGGCTTAAGTTATAAATGATTATTCTAAAGAATTTGTCCCACTTTATTAATCAAAATACCAAAATAAATATTGAAAATATAATAATAGAAATACTCTGAATAGAAAATAATCACTAAATTTTAAATAATAGTAGAGCTCACAATTTAATTAACCTAGTGTTAACTAAGACACGAATGAACTACATACAGTTACCACAGTAAATATGGAAATTCGAATTTTTTAAAAGAATGAAATTTGAATTTCTTTTTAAGATTTGGTCTTAAAAGGAAAAAGCTCGATACACATAACCTTTTAAATGTAAAAAAAAATAATTGTAAAGAAAGTCAAAAAACCACATAAACATGGAATTTTATGCATTAAAATAACTATGCAAAATTCTGTAGAAAATTTTGTATAAGCCGAATCTTCTACCAACTCTTCCGTAAATTACTCGAAATTCAATTATGCTTACTTGAGTGAATTTAACTCGTATACTGCTTTTTGATCTGTATAATGAAAAAAAGGTAAAACGCAACCATTTTTATTTACATAGTTGTTATTCATGGCGTTATGTTCTACAATTTTTTTTGGTATTTGGTCTTGGGCTTTAAATAACCCCACTTTTTTTCTTTGCAAAATTTATTTTCCCAAAGCATGCCCCCAAATACAAACTGTCTAACTATAACAGAGCACATATAAACTTATATTCTACATTTTCCAAACATACGAACGGAAATTTTTAAAAAAAATAAATCGAACGAAAAGAGTAAACTTGAAATATAAAAAATTTTTTAATAATGGCAGTTACAAAAGGAAATGGTTGAATTTAAAAATCATCCGTTCAGTTCACATTTTCCCAATTTCGTGTGAAATGTTTTTCTAAATTTTTCTTATCATTTTTGACCTTGCGCTTTTCAATGTTTCGATCATGGGTTCAAAACTTGATGTCGCTGAAATTAAATAAAGGAAAACTAAAAGTTAATTGGATGATGTAGAATTTTTTAAAATTTTATCTAGCTCGAGTGTCCCTCCTTTACCCGGTTGAAATTTTTTTTTAAAAACCTTTTTTTTATTTTAAATAAATCCCAAAAATTTTTTTTTTTTTTAAATTATGTATATTTCTCTAAAAAAAATTGCAGGGCTATCGAACATCGCACATAAAAGGTGATGGTGTGTTGGCTCAAATATTATTGAAATCCATCGAAATAAATGAATTGATGATTGAGTATTTTGGTTTTCAAACTCTTAAGCTAGAAAATTCTATACAAGTCCAAAATAAACCATTTCAGGCTCACTTCTCGTTCTGGACATTTTCTAGTGATTCATTTTTGTGAAACAGAAAGAAACAAATTTCAATGCATATTCTTAAACAGTAATAAGAAATATGGTTCTTCTTCAAGCAATAATAAGAAATATGATTCAAAATTAGATTTTTCAGGTAGAAAGGTGTTTTAATATTAATATAATACATTCGGATTTCTTTATTCTATGGACAGCAATATATTTTATTATATACTACTTATTGTTATCTAAATTAATCTTTTTTTCAGTCTTTATACCTTAACGCTAAGTAAGCTTTAACTTTACTTGTTGCAGAGAAAAATAGCTTTCGTATGAAAAGCTTTCAAATTTCAAAGATGCAGTAATATAAACATGTAAGCGAATTTCAATGTTCAAATTTTATTGAAAATTTAGACATATTTTTCTGTCAAAAAGTATTCCGTGCTTAGTCAAACTCTTTTATATTTGGTAAAGACAGACAAATAGGAAATCGTGATGACATCTGAACAAAGTATTAACTTAAAGCGTTGTAAATGAAAAACAAGAATTACAACGCATTTTGATGGGTCCAGCCGTATTTTGTGAAAAGTGTTTCTTCTTAATTATAGGGACACATGTATACCTATTGCATGTTTTATCTTTGAAAGCCAGTTTGATTATAGTTTTTTTTATCTTACACAATATTTTCTTGTTCGGTATTTGATTTGTATCCCTAACACCCTTTGTACTAAAAACTGAAATTATTGTATAAACAAGTTCTCCCTTTAAAAGTGCCTTTTTCCCGTAAAAAAAATTTTTCAAAAATAAACCTGCGTAAATAGGTTTTCCGTGGAGGGGGTTAATTGTTCGAAACTTTGTTTAGCTTAAGGTATCCGACACGTTTGGGAGTCTGACTTTAAAAAAGCGTATAACTGGATAATTTTTTATGATATTTAGTGTCATTTTAGATTATAAAAAATGTATGTAAAATTGTTTTAAGAATAGTATTACAAAAAAAATTATTTAAGTACAATATTTTGAAAAAAAAATGAACATAGAATGAAAATTTTAAAAATATTCCCCTTTTTTAAAAATGCATCTATTATAATAATATTTTGCCTGTAAAAACCAGCCCTCTGTACAGACCAAACAGAATGTTTAAAAATATATAACAGAAGTGGGTTTATCCATGTTTTTACGACAACAGAAAAAAATTTTAAGAAAAAACGCTGATAATTATTTCTTTTTAGTTGTAATAAAATTATGTGAAAAAAAATCATAGTTGAGCCTTGTGCGGGTCGGTTTTCAGGCAAAATATTAAATAAAAAAAAACATTTTTCAAAAAGAACATTTTAAAAAAGTTTTTTTAATTTTTTTTGCCAAATATTGTTTTTAAAATATTTTTTTTTAAAAATTCCTTAAAATTTTTATCACTTTCAATCAAAAACAAAATATGATAAAAATTTTTCCATTTATGCTCCTTTTAAAATCCGGTTCCGAACGTACTAAATCCTCAAAAATCTGCCCAAAGCAAATCCCAAAAGCTCCTTTTAAGGATTTGAATCATTGAAATACATGAATAGTATTCTTTTTTTCTAGCATTATTTGAGATGAATGTGTCCTTCCATCTTTTCCAGTGCAAAGTTCAGACACTCGAATAAGGGCAAATTAATCCTCTGAATGTTATTGTATTCTAGGAGAAAAGTATCTCTTTACTGAATTTGAATGGATCAACAACAATATACGAATATAGATTCTGCGATTAGTTATATCATTGTTAATAGCTCTTCTCGAATTGGTTTGAATAAAGTTTTTTTTTTTTGGTACAAAAAATAAAACATGTATTGTTTAATTAACCCAAAAAAAAAAATTATGAAATGAAATAGGACTTATTTAAAGGGATTCTTCAAAAAACAAATTTTTTCATTTATAAAAATTTTTTTGAAAATGGAATTTATTACAAAACTGATTGTCTGAATAATTATTATTAGGGCCTGAGATAGTATTACATGTCATATTTTAATTTACTAATCGTTAATGTAGTTAAATTTAACTTAAGGAATGATTTATAGATTCTAGTTCGAATAAATACATATTTAATATATTTTTCAGACTTTAATGGGATCCTTTTAACTCTTTTCATCTATTATTGCAGGAGAAAGGGCCATGATTGTAAACCCACAGTCAACTGTATCTATTTCAAATTAAAGACACTACCATGTGAAAAATGGGGAAAGATAAAAATCAAAGTTCATCCGATGTTTTGATCAAGTTAAAAAAAGATTAAGAGTGTGTGTCATCATTTGTCC
Source organism: Trichonephila inaurata madagascariensis (assembly GCA_019973955.1). Classification (NCBI taxonomy): domain Eukaryota; kingdom Metazoa; phylum Arthropoda; class Arachnida; order Araneae; family Nephilidae; genus Trichonephila; species Trichonephila inaurata. Next base: position 3,695 of record BMAV01019142.1, read on the forward strand.
CAGGTTCAAAATTGTAAAATTTGTTAGCCGAAATCACCACTGTAAACTTAGTACGAATTATCAGCTGATTGACAGTTTTTTATTAAAGAAAAATTATATTTAGTAAATTTTGAAACATTTTTAGCTTGATGAATCTTTTTTTTGGCTGTATTTTTATGTCAAATCTCTGTTGTTGAAAATTTTGTACGTTAAGTTGTCATCCGAGGCAATATTGAACATGACTAAGAGATTGTGCAACCGTCTAGAGTATTAAATTGTTTAATAAATATGTGACGTTATCTTGATGTAATTTATATAAAACATTTTTCAGGAAATTATTTTGAGTATATCATAGATAATCGTTATTAATAATCAGATAATTACATCCTTTTCCTGATAATACGTATTATGGAGATTTTTTCTGTGATATATGTATATACATATTAACGTAATAATTCTCAGTAATTAAATCTTGAACATATTTTTAATTTACAATTTTCCTGGCTATTAGGACACGTGCGTAAATATTAACTAGCTACCAGCCTAACGGGAATCTTTTGAATTACATCGAACGACCACACATATGTAATCTGAACTTTCATTTCCCGCTCAGATTTCTGGAAGTTCCCTCTCTTTCTCATTTGTCCTTCATCATGTAGCCTGTTGCAGCTCGTGTCGGTCTTTATTTCTTTGTGGCGCTGCCCCTATATGTTGCTAAAATCCAGCTGTGATTTTTTCAGTGAATCTGAGCAGTGGGTGGTAGGTAAAGAGATTCCTGGGGAAGCCATATTGATTTGGGTTAATAAATTTAGTTTCATTAGTAAGAAAGCGAGGAACAAATACTCTCGCCTTTTATACTGGACTGTGAAGATAGCGTGACTCCTTTTAACAGAAGCCACGATTGCGTACTTTTCGATTACGATTAAAATCTGATCAAGCGGACAGGCAAGTTAAAATAATTTCAAAAATTGTCCTGAAGGACTGGACCGGATAACTAAAAATTACTGAAAAAGATATTAAAGGAAATTATTACATTTGTGTATGTGCGTGCGTGCGTGTGCGTGTCTAGTATTAAAATATCCATTTAATTAATTTAATTAATGAAAACCGATTTATCCATACAGAAGTAACCGTAAAATAGACGTAATTTATATAAACATAATAATTCTATCCTCAGATAAGTATATGCTTAATACTCGTATTTATTAAATTTTTTCTTAATTCATAGATTGTCGTAATTGTGTGAAGAAATAATTATTTTTGTCTTAGAATAAGAAAATATTAATTAAATTTACAAAAAAACTATACTTTCTCTCCTTCTCTAGATGAAATTAATACTATCAATACTGCAATAATACTGCAATTAATACTGCAATATGAAAAAAATATAGTATGGAGCTGATTTTAATTATGCATAAAAAATATAATTAAAATATAATTAGGAAAACACTGAAGCACAAAAATGATTTATTAAGAAAATAAACATTAAAATTATTTTAAAAAATATGTTATTCATATTTTAACCCTCCAAGCGGTCTGCACGTAAAATTCCGCCATTCCAGAGATGCTTTTTCTGCCTTCAAGCAAGTTTCCCAAAAGCGGCCGAGCAGCATTCTTAAAAGTACGGCTCAGCCGCTTTTGAGAACCCCACCTGAAAGCAAAAAATTATGTGCGGTGCATTTTTGAAGCATCTCCAGAATGGCAAGACTTTAAGTGCAGACCGCTTAGAGGGTTAAAGAAGTTTCAGTAGTTATATTCTCTTATAATATTACTTGTGTGTGTAATTCATCCTATGTCTTTAAGGTATCCGACTACGTTCGGAACCATGGTTTTAAAAAAACGCATAAATGTATAATTTTCATGATATTTAGTGTCACTTAGATTACAATGCATGTATAAAATTGTTTTAAGGACATTATGACAAAAAAAAATTATTTAAATACAATATTTTGGCAAAAAATTAACTTAGAATAACCTTTTTTCCAAATGTCCTCCTTTTGTAAAACATGCTTGTATTGTATCAATATTTTGCCTGTATATAGCTCAGACCTCTGTACAGAGGCTCAACTAGAATTTTTGAAATGCATAACTCGGAAGTCGGTTTATCCATGTTTTACGAAAACAGAAGGGAGAAATTTTAAGAAAATACGCCAATAATTATTTCAAATGGTTGTAACTCTGAAAATAATTTGAAAATTATAGTTGAGCCTCTGTACAGAGGTCTGGGCTATATACAGGCAAAATATTAATACAATAGAAGCATTTTTTACAAAGGAGAACATTTGGAAAAAAGGTTATTCTAAGTTAATTTTTTGCCAAAATATTGTATTTAAATAATTTCTTTTGTCATAATAACCTTAAAACAATTTCATACATGTATTCTAATCTAAGTGACACTAAATTTCATAAATATTATCCATTTACACGTTTCATATTTTAAAAAAATTAGGTCAATTCCTACTTAGGTCAACAAAGAAAATTTTTATTTTAATTACATTTTATTAAATAGTTGCATTTAATACAAACATACATATATATATGCCCCAATCACAATATTAAGTGACAAAACAGAAAACGATTTTCCATTTTCCTTTCTATATATTGTGTTGTACTATTTTTTGTTTGCTTGTTACAATTTATTCCTTAATTAAACTTAATTATTCTAATAAAATAGTATAATAAAGAAAAAGTCACATTCTTAGAAATTAGGCCATCCCAGGTGGGATTCGAACACACTACCTTTAGATCAGAAGTCCAACCCGCTGTCCACAGCGCTACAGGGACAGGACAAACGATTCTCCGTTTTTATATATGCTGTTGAACTATTATTTTTGCTTGTTACTATTTATTCATTTTTTAATTTAACTAATGAAGTAGTATTTGAAAAACTGTATTAACATCAAGTGTCATTCACTACAAGTTTAAAAAAATGTATTTGAACTGGAATGGATGAATAAAAAGTATTTTATTAACGATTGATATATAGATATATAATCCATAAATATATACAAATAGTTATATACCTAAGTATAACCTGTCAAAATAGTAAGAAATATTAGCCACAGTAGTACAATAGCAAACTCTTGGCCTTATGAACCAAAATTACATGTTTAAACAAAGTGTTGTGACTAGTCAACCTTCATCTGTAATTTGCCTATACACTTGGCGATAGGGAAAGGAAAAAATATTAAGAGAAATTTAATTTTATTACGAATTAAATACTCAATACTATTAATATATAAAGATAAAATTTAATAGACTTCAAGTATTTACTCTAGTATAGAGTTAAAATCGATGTAATAAAACTAGAAGATAAAACTTACTTCATGAGCACAGCAACAAGTTATGTTTCCCGCCAAATACAAAGGAGTATAAGCATTACCGAATAAAAGTAAAATTTGTAAATTATAACAAAATAATATTAAGAATATATATAGAAATTTAAAAACCTTAAATATTGATATAAAATGTATTGAAAAGTAAAAGGACTCGTCAAACATACACAATTTTGTTTAAAATTGCTCCATAAAAAAATTATTCATCAAATGTTTGAAACCTTTGCTTAAAGTTAAAGACACATTCATTAAGCCTCTATAACTCTGAAACTTTTAGAGTTTTATGAAGTTTGAAATTTGATCCATTTTGTGATGATAGTATGATTAGATACTAGAAAAAATTAAATTGACAAAACGAAGTCTGTTTTCCAAGATAATTATTTTAATTCATGATTCATTGATACTATAATTTATAGAGCTCCTTCTGAGCTTTGAATATTAAAACAGATACTATCAGCTACAATAAGAATTGCGAAAATTATTAAGTGTGTATTTTATTTTTATTGATTTATAAACTAGGTCGTTTCTTCATTGCTGGATCTGTTATTATTCAGGAATATTATGATGGAAAAAATAATATTTTTTTAACATCATCAAATTAGTACGCAAATCATATGGTTTTAATACTGAAGCTTAAAAGTAATTTATTCCTCATTATCTAAATGCTATTTATTCTGCACATCAACAGCTCTCTGAGAAAGCATATTCCGTGAATTTTGATACAATCAAAACTTAAAACTATTTTTCTTATCACTTAAATCTGCAGTTATCTTTCGGGGATGGTTAAATCTGCTTCATAAAGTTACAATGTTCTCATTAATTCAACAATTATAAATGCATGTGGGATGCTTATTTTGCTGCATTTGAGAATGATCATTTCAAACAAAATTTAATTTAAATGAGACAATCTTACTGCCACCAAGGAAGAAGATTCAGTTATAGACTAGCGTGACACCACGTCCTTGATATTATTTTACCTTTTTTATGCTACATTTCTCCTAACTTTTTTTTTCCTTAATCATAAAAATAAATTTTTCAAAATTTTTATCTCTTGATTATTAAATTTAATTTACTATCTTAATATAATAGTATTTTTAAAGTAAAGATAAATAATCACATAAGACACCATAAAGTATTATAAAATGTATTCAAGTCATTACATTTTCCAATTTCAGATTCCAGAAAGATTAAAATTTTATTTGCCAAAAAAAGCATAGCTGCGTATATTTAGTCCATCATTAAAGCAGTATAGATAGATATGTTTGAAAATTGTGATTATTAGTTGTCTTGGGTTTTTTTGGTTTTTTGGGAAATTTTTTGAAGTTTGCAAAAAAAAGTTTAGACTGATTAAAGACATAAAACATCACCTTTCCCATTCAATGGAGAAACAAATGGCTAAAAAGTGTTTATTTTGCCAATATTTGTTAAAAGTAGCAACTATAATAACTCAGGTTCCATTTGTTTCTGTAATAGAAATTTATTTTGATTACATAAACTAATGTAATAAAATTGCAAATTAAAAAGATGTCGGACTAATCTTGGTTTTTTAAAGAAATCGTTTCAATACATAATTTTTTCAATAATTCTACAGGGTGCATCAGTACAGCATTTACAAACTTTCAGAACAGATTAAGTACACCTAGATGATGGGAAATCACATAGCAATACATTATCGGAAATGCTTTCCTGGAGCGATTGTGACGATACAAAACACAAGAAAAATGGGGAATGAATAAAAGGCGAAAACATATTTATTAATACAGCAAAAAATTGAGAAACCTTTAACTTGTGTATGCGATAGATGGCGCTAGGTAAACCAAAGCTAGATGAGGGGAAAAATGAGTCCCCGGTTTTTCCCCCCACGCCTTATGAAGATTCATTTCACATACTGACACAGTGATAGAGAATCAAATTAAAAACCCGGGAACCCGCTTTCAAAAAAAACCGCTTTAGGGTTTGGGGGGGATTTGAAAAAGAACAATCCCGGTAACAGTAAGCAGGTTATACATTTCGGGATTTTCCATATAACCGTCTAGCGGATCCTGCATGTACCATTATCACATCCAGGGCGTGCTTTGATAACGATCGTTGTCTCTTTAATATTCTTACTTCTTAGTTTTTGCTGTACTAAAAAGGAAAGGTTAACCTCCATTACTTTTATCTTTTCCCCATGGTTTAAGTGCACTTTATCTGTCCAAAAAGTTTGTAATCGTTGTACTGAGTTGTACATTAAAGGAGCCCATAATTTATTAGCGAAAAAATATAATTCAACAACTTTGAACATATATCATGTGTATCATCAATACATTAATGATTGAATAAATACATGTGCAGCCATGCCTTATGACATTCTGAAAAACCATTGAAAATGAAGAGGGTTTTACAACTTAAAAACATTACGCACTCTATCCTGTAGTATATGCAATAAGTAAAATTCCTGAGTTTTCTGCATATCGCGGTGGCTGTCAGGCTTTCAAAGGGTTTAGATAGAAATGTTCGAGCGTGAAGTTTGGGGTACACCTCCACATCATACTCCCACAGCAGCAGCGTTGGGATACTGGCATGCTATACCTTGACACTAAAGCTGTAATACGACTTTAACCTCTTAACGGCTACTGGCGTTTATAAATAACTCACTCAACCAAAGCTTTAATTGCCCCGGACGTATAAATACTTCTTTCCGAAATACGATCTTTTCTGTGCACCGCTATCCATAAAATTATTCCAAAGGCTTTGGAGTGCAATAAAAGGATCTTTGTGCGGGTTTCTTCATTTTGTGCTTTTCTTCACCCCACTTACCCCGAAAAAACATTCAAATACGCGCGTGTACGTGGAAAACGGGGGCGTGGGAATGTCGAATAACTTTTGATAGAAAGCAGTTAAAGAGATTCTAAGCTATAAACCGTGCAAATTCTCAAGATAAATGTTGTGCAAGCCCATGGAGTCACTGGGTATTTATCATACTTGTTCTCTTAACTTAGTATTGTTAAATTAATAATAAAATACATTGTACAGTACTGAGAATACATATATAAGTGTATATGGAGGTGAAATGTTTCATTTTGTATTTTAAATACATGTAGAATATTATTTTGTTTGCTTACTTTCAGTAAGTGTAAGCTTTTAAAAATAATTTTTTGTTTTCGACTTTTCATTGCAGCTCGCACCCACTCACTCGTAGGGTATCAAAAACCCTGAGGGCGCACCCACAGTTTGAGAAATGCTGGCTGTCTGATATATTCTTAGAGATTAGAGGAAATTTATAAAGTAATGAGTTTACCAAATGCGCATAAGGAAATTTCAATAACATACTTAAAGATGTGCATTTGGGTGGCGTAGTTGGCAGCATTCAATTTAACATTATTTTACGATTAGAACTTTTGGAGTAATATTTATATTAAAATCATTTATTAACTTTAAGCTAATTGATAAATAAATTGTTAGCAGAAGACATTTTAAAAATGAAAAAGAGGAAATCAGAATGTGTTTACACTGGCACACATACTCTTCTCAAATACAAACACTTAGCATGGGTTTTGTACTGTGGTTCTGTTTTATTTCATCTCAGGATCAGCACCATAAGTAATAGAAAAAGACTGACTACGGCCATAGTAATGAAAAATAAACCTACCATAAAAGGAACCCGGCAGATTCACTTCTATTGATTTCTAAGATGCCGAAGTCCCGCCTCAGAGACTTACAAAGAAATCAGATTACGAACTATATCATTCTCTCTCCTTAATCTAAACATACTTACAACTACCAGCTTGAGAGAAATAAAAGAACGTTAGGCGTATACTTGTCTATAAATAGCTACGTATCATTTCTTTTCGATATGAGAATAGAGGCCACCGAGATGTGTGACATATTTACAATATTTACGGGAAAACAGTTGAATTGTATGCTGCCTTTGCATTAACGGTAACTATAACATCGCAATTGGATTGTAATTGGATCGAATTGTCTGGCAAATGATCATAAAGGCTCGACTGCTTTAACTGTCTGCAGCGAAGGTCAGATATGAATATTTGTATACTTCATATTGTATAGAGACACATTTTTCTTGATGAATGATTGAAAATTTTCCATGATGATTAGCAGATATTGCTTTATGTCATGACCCGAAACGTTACTCTGGTTTGGTTTTTAAAAGATGATTTTTGTTACATTTGGTACCTTGGCTGGTAAAAACAAGTATTGTAAAAAGTTTGATTAGAGTTTCTCTTGTAATAAACGAAAATTTTATTTTTTGCTACTTTTTATTAAATAGTTACAATTAATGTAAAATGTAGCATATACATTGACAGAATCCACAACATTAAGTGGTAACTAATTTTTCATTGAGTATCATTAAAGGTATTATAAATTCAAAAGAACAATCGTGTATATAAAATTTCAGATCAACTGGATGTTTTTAAAACGTGGGAAAATAACTTTAGAGTTTTGACACAGATGCCAAAATGATTCCAACATTGGCTATATTTGTAATTTGCTACGTAATTAGTTTTAATCAACAAACTTTTGTTAATTACAGCAGGTAAATTTCTACTCAGTAAGAAGAAAATAATCATGTTTATAAAATTTCAGCTCAATTGAGCGTTTAAAATGTATTTGCACAGTAACGATTTGAAATTCCACGAAGATAAATAAATAAATATAGAGTGTGAACTGGTAGGAAATAGGAGTGAGTTTATTTTTTAAAATAAGATACTTTATTTTGATGGCCTCAATTTCTCTGTTAAACGTGTTCTGCAATAACAAAAATGTAAATATTTAATCGAGAAAATCAGGAAACAATTAAACATAAGTAGAGAAAATAAAATGTAAATCAAAAATGGCACATTTATAAATCAAGGAAGTGACTTTGTATATAATGGATTTAAAATATGTCTTAGTGGCCAAAATTCAACTCAATCTCACATTTAGTGTCTCTTGTTACATCTCCTCAATTGCTTTTGAGTTGTCCTACATGGGAAATCTGGTCGCAAACGTTCACTTCATTTCGTAATTTAACTGCATAAATTTTTTGAATATAAATATTTATGAAAATATTAGAAATAAGGATGTTTCCATAATTTATCATTTTATATGTCTCAAATACTATTCTAAACCTAAAATGTAATAATACTGGATGTGCTAAGTCACAGCAGGAAAAAAATTGTGTGCGTGCTTACTACCACAAGATAGAAGTGAAAACTTTTGACTTATTGTGGACAAGAGTATCCAATTGTTCGGATGTACTATGGTTTCGTTTACGACATTTTCGCATGCGAACATTAAATAACTCACTTTTTCATGCCCATTCATCGGTGGATTTGTTTATTTTATCAATTTTCTGTAATGTTTGAATAATATTTAAATTAAATAATGATTATTTAATTTCCAATGTTTAAACTATCGTGCATTCATATATATTTATATTTGAGTATATACTTGAATGTCAGTTAGTCTGATTATTTAAAATTATTTATTATATTTACATAATATATATATTTATATGGTATTTACGCACTATCTCAACAATGCCAACGTTCAAGATTACTCGCTAAGTTGGCAACTCTTATTTCCCATGTGATGTACCCACTGAATTAGCAACCATGTGTTTCCTTTCATAAAATGTCGCCAATACCATTGCTATAACACTTAAGTACCGTTTATATAACGTAGAGTCATATACTATGTAAGGCTAGGAAAACTTATGCCCCTAGAGCCGTTAACTTTACTTAAAATTCTCTAAGAAAACAAAAGGAGAGGGTTCGTACTCTTTCACTATTAATGCTTTTTTTTGTAACCTTGTAATTGCCATTACTAATATAAACCAAAATATTGGCAACATTCTCGTCAATAAGCTTCCTTAAAATTATGAATTTTAACTCTTTTGGCACATTTTTGTTCATAAATGCCCTTTCTACTTAATCAAAAAATGGATTTTATAATTCGTTTCTTCTTGGCACAAGGCGTACCATTATCTGTACAGCTTTAAGGAGATTTAATGAAGGAATACTTTCAACACACACAACACACACACATATATATATATATATATATATCACACATAATACGTTAACTTACACATTCCGTTTGTTGTTGCTGGCATAACCTATGCAACTCGTCTTCATTTTTACGTTGCACAATTGTGATCGCAGGGAAGTCCAAGAGAAATTCCTTATCTTTTACAAATTCTGAGGATTTGAAAAGTATTTTTTTAGTTCAACTATTTTAAGCGATTCATGTACTGTTGCAACGATTTCTTCTTATACAGCTAGCAAGTTAACTTAAGTAACATTTTTAAACATTATTGATCCTAAATGAAGTTCAACGGAAAAAATCAAACTCACTTATACTAGATAATCCGTTAAGATCATTGATTCTCAACGATGAGTGGTAGCTTCATAACAAACTTTCAAATATTCTTATAATAACTACCAGAATCTCTCTTCCAATTTCCTACAGAATAATAATTTTTTTCAATTATTTTCGCTTTCGTGCCTCTTCTCTCGCTCACTCGTGGAAGTTGAGTAGAAGTGTGTTTCATGATGATCTTAAAAGAAATAAATATAATATTTAAAAAGAAATTAAGATTTCAAGAAAAAAGTGTGCATGAAATTTTCATTAAAAAAACCACGTGCCTAAAAAGTTTTTAATTCAAAACTGAGCACGAGTCGTTGATCCGAGTACGATTTCTGATTAAAGCCGAGAAAATCCAAGTAAAATAACTCACGCAAACCTGACGCTTCATTTAAATTCACTTTTCAGCAAAACGTGCCTAAAGAAGTTATCACTTCAATAAAAAATGTTTTTATTTATGAAAATATGTCGAAAAAACTAATAATGTTTTTGTATACACTACAATCTTTCACTTTTTACTATACGCTCTTTATAAGAAAGGTTTTCTTCCCATCACAATAATACAATAGATTTTTTAAGTCAAGAAGAAGACTCTTTATAAATTTTTTTTTTCTTTTCTTGAATAATGTATTGGGTTTCTGAAGCTTGCGAGGGTAAAATAAAAAAAAAATAGAAAAGTAACGCTTTGATTACAAAAGATTGCCCACGAAAGTAATAAATGTATTTATGCTTGAAATAACATTAAAACATTTTGCACAGAAATATCTAACTTTTGTAAATTATATGGCGACGTCACATTTGATCAAAATTATATGTGTGTGTGTGTGTGTGTGTGTGTGTTGTGTGTGTGTGTGTGTGTGTGTGTGTGTGTGTGTGTGTGTGTGTGTGTGTGTGTGTGTGTGTGTGTGTGTGTGTGTGTGTGTGTGTGTGTGTGTGTGTGTGTGTGTGTGTGTGTGTGTGTGTGTGTGTGTGTGTGTGTGTGTGTGTGTGTGTGTGTGTGTGTGTGTGTGTGTGTGTGTGTGTGTGTGTGTGTGTGTGTGTGTGTGTGTGTGTGTGTGTGTGGGGTGTGTGTGTGTGTGTGTGTGTGTGTAATGTTTAAAAAATCATGAAAATATACTTACATTAATAAAGTATGTGTCCCCCTCAAGCCATTACGCAAGTTGTTAGTGATCCCGTATGTTTTCAAAGCAAATGTATATTCAATGCAGATGCTAGCAATGGTTATTCCTCCATAAACCTCGCCCTCTTTCCCCAATCCCTATATACTTATTATCTTTTCCAGGGTAAATAGACTTGTCCGAGAACAGAACTTTCAACAATCTTTAATCCTATCCATTTTAATGTAGAAACTTTAATCATGTTCCTTTGAATTCGGTAATTAGTGAACTCAAGCATGGGGTTTCGACGAATCCATTTCCTTCAGCACATAATAATGAAAGGCATTCTATTATAAAGTAGTGTTACCGTTTGGCTGCTGCTATAGTAAGATTAGAGGTGTAGGTAATGCTTATATAGCAAGGCACTTATGTTCGGAAAATTTTTTGATTTGTTTGTAATTGCTTCCATAATCGAGAAATTACCAAATGTTCAAAGAAAGAAATGAAACGTGTGTTGATCGAATATCCTGCTTCAAAGCTCTCGATAGCAAGCATGCACTAAATATTGACTATTCGCCTTCTTTTTGCAATATAACTGCAAATAATCTTACAAATCTTATAAGCACTTCATAGCAGCATTTAAATGTATCCTAAAAGACCTTTCAAAACACTTATGTCTTCGAAAATTTCTAAATCAGCATATTCTAAAGTTCAAATCATTATTTGTGCTATTCAGTATTTGCATACCACTTTCTACATTCATACATTTTAAGCTACTCAAACAGAAACATACTTTTCAAACTTTAAAATTTATCTTACTAGTCTAACTTTTGGTTCCTGAAAGCACTTGTTTAAGTTTAAGAGATTTTAAAGCAATCATTACTCAATATACTTCTCTTAAAGTTCCTGTTCTAGTAGAACAAATATTTATTTGTAGCATTATGTTGGATTAGGTTAACCATTTCTAGGTGTTTCATTTTCTGCTTATTCGATTCTGATAAGAGATTTTGCTTAAAGGGAAAAGCTTAATGAGAGAGACTAAAACTTAAAATTAACTTTTCTCTATAATGTATGATAGCGTGTGCACTAAAGAGCAGTTTGGATGAAAAGGCTAGATTATGAAATGGAATGGAATGAATCGGAATAATTAAACGGAAGCGATATTCTCCCTAATTCTTTCTTTTACCAATAAAGTTATTTTTATTTATTATTTTTTTTGGAACTGAAAATAATTTAAAATGAACTTGTAAATACATTAGTATTAGACCTTCAAGAATTCTCTAAATATTTTTTTAATGTCTTTAATCGTAAATCTGACTGAATATATTCTAATTGACAGTTAGAATCTGCTCAAATAATTCAGATGTCCCGTATTTCTTGAAATATGAAATGAAGTTTTAATAATAAACACGTTATTTAATTGTAAAATCTGAAAAGTAAATTTGAATATATATTTTTTCATAGTACGAATTATATAGCACATTATATTGAAAAAGCTTGTAAACCGCATACAAATATTTCAATTTTTTTCAATTTTAAAATGATTTTCTTATAAATACTCATATTAAATATTTATTTTTAAATGTAAAACATTTATATAAATTTTTATAATATCTCATCATTTCTAGGATTTATAAGGAATAAAATTAAATAATCTTCCATAACATATTCCGATTAACGATTATTAAAATAATATTTTAATGTCATATTTCTCTCATATATATGTATAGATAGTTGTTACACGCGTTTCCTTTAACAAATTTCTAGAGCTACTTAATGATACTGTTTGATGTGAAGAGCCTTGCCTTATGAAAGAAACTGGCTATATGAAAATAATCATAACTATTTGAATACAACTGTAGTGAATAGATATTAACAGTCTAACAATTGTGGGAAAAAATTCTGAGTTAGCGTACTTGAAGATAGTACTGCATCCTTCCAGTTTAACTGCATGGCTAAATTTAAAGATAAGTAATATTATAGGTGCAGGCAGGTTGGCGTGGTTGGTTTGTCTCTCGCCTTCTGCACCTAAGGTTTCGGGTTCGACCTCGGCCCAACTCGGTGTATTTTCATGAAGCAGAATACCGACAGCGCCCATGTCCTATGATTATACCGCATGTAAAAGATCCCTAGAGTGTCTGTTTGGCTTGGATGCTGTCAGCAAAATTAAATCCTGGTACAGGTTCGCATCGTCATAACTCAGGTGCCTCCCTCTCGGGAGGAAACTGGGAGGCAAAATTACCTGTGGCGATTGGTATCCGCCTATAGGGCGCCGCACTAAAAATTAATACTAGCTTCCGGGGGATGTACTAGGTCTGCAATTGTTAATGACCAATTCGCAGCCCATTATAAATAAAAAAAATATTACAGGTGATATATATTTCGTTATGTTTGCTTAAGGAAACTGCTCCAAGCGCTTATCTGATATTTTATCAAGAAGTATCTGTCTTTATATAAAAAACGTTTTTCAGATGCTGCAATAAATTTATTTAAACATAAGGTATAGTTAGTAAAATTGAATCATAAAAAATTTACGACTCCAGTTTTACAAATAGAGAAATATGTATGAACATTTGCACTATTTGTATAATAAAGGTTGTTCCGCCGTTTGGTGGTAAAACTTAAATCAAATTTTCCATTATTTCAGTGTTCCTTCTGATCCAATGTTGCCTGTGAGTTCTAATCTACCATATGTGGTAGACAACATGGTGAATAAATATACTTCTGATATTAAACTAATAAAAGAACTTCATTATCAAAGCACAAAAATTGTTCCAAATGGTGACTGAACTTAATTATAAAATCATTATTAGTTTTTTAAAAAAAAAAAGCTTATGCGTAAAGTTTTTGTAATTGAATTAAACTGTTAAAATCATTTTTCTTAACCCCATAACTGGCGAAAAAAATGTGCATAATTCACTTCTCAGTGTCACCGTATTTCACACATGCTCAAGCAGTTATGCGGAGTATTGGTGGAAAAGAAAAGACATAAACAAGTAAATCCTTTACCAACACTGCCAAGATTGATGTGTTGCATTTCAATACCTTCGAAATAGTTTTACATATAACACCACAATTCAAAGATTCGTAATTCGTTAGGGCTTATATATACGGCAGGGGCAGTTGTGTGAGTGTTCTTTTTATGATTTAGATAAAGCTGAAAATGTAATAAAAAGCTTTTTTCAAAGAATCTCGATAGCTTTATTATTGAATATTTTTCTTATTTCCATTTTTTGCTCACTTAGTTTACTATACTCATGTCTACAAAAAAATAACGATATTAAAAACAGTATTGATGTAAAATTGTACAAATACACATTAAATTCAGGATGAAAATGTTACTGAGGGAAATAATATTCAAAATATTTCAGGATATTTCTTTAAAATTCTATTTGTATTAAGAACCTAAAATTTTAACAATACTAAGAAATGAAATAAATCAAAATAAAATCATATATCACACATAAGAATGTTCGAAATAACATTTTTATTTCACTCAAAATTATTAAAATTAGCTATACAAAAAAGTTTTTCCTCTTTAAAGTATTTTAAATCTTGACTAATGATGTGAAAGAGGTGTAACAAAGCAAGCGTACTGAATGAGAAGTTGTGCAACGGTTTTCTAGAAAAAAGTTTTAAAATAATGTATGTAAATAAACGTTAAATGCCTTAGAAAACTTCTTGCTGTCAACTCATGATAGCCTCTAACTTACGATCATGGATCTAAGAAAATCTTCGTTGCTGTGAACTACCATCCACTTTTTGTAACACAAGTTTGTAAATATCACATAAAGAAATATTCACTATGGGTCACAGGGCAAGACACTGGATATTGTTTCCCAGTTTGCTATGAGGCAATAATGTCCATACCCAAAATAATTTACATTGCAAACAAAAAAATTACAGTTCATTTTGTTTTTCCAATTTTCTTTTTAAACAAAAAAATCATATCACCTTAATATATTACCTTACATATTACATTATTATTACATATTACCTTACATATTACATTATTATTACATATTACCTTACATATATTATAAGTATTGCATTATAGTATATGAGTTAGAAAATTCTGCTTAAAAACATTCCGTACAAATGTTTTATTACTTGCTGATATATGAATTTACGAATTCTAAGCAAATGTTTACTCTCAAAATTAAATATAGAGGAAAAAAATAAGCTTTTTATATTGTAATAATTTATAAAACTAATGATTCAAAAATATGCCTAGAAGTAATTTAAATTATGATAGATTCAAACTGGTTGCTATGTTTCTATTGCTTGCAATTACCCAATGAAAAGAAAAATTAAGAAGAAAACCTTTTTTTATTTCTAATAGGCTGCACTTTTGGAGTTTTACCATTGCAGACCTAGTACATTCCCTGGAAGCTGGTATCTCTTTTTTGTGCGGTACTATATAGGCAGATACCAATCACCGCAAGTAATTTTAGTGTCCAGTTTTTTTCACAGAGGGAGGCACCTGAGCTCTGACGAAGTGAACCTGTACTAGGATTTAATTTTGCCTAGAGCACCCAAGCCAGGCAGACATTCTAGAGATTTTTACATGCCGTATAATCATGTGACATGACCACTGTCGATTTTTTTGCATCCGAAATCACCGACTTTACCGGGCCGCAACCTTGGGTGCAGAAGGTCAGTGACAAACCAACCACGTCACCCAGCCGGTTACATTAAGAAAAACCGAAATACTATTTTTCACTCGTAAAAATAATGTGCTTAGAACTGTTTCATGTAGTTTGAAATATCATTTTCAGATTAAAATAGTTGAATGTAAGTTATCTATAAGTTTTAAACATTTGGAAATTTTAAATATTAAAAAAAGGATATTTTACAGAAGTTTTATACAGCTTTAAACACATTACTCATACAAAGTTACTTTTGAAAGGAACATTCTCATAAAAATCGTTTCTAAAGTAAAAAAAAGGATTACAAGGTTTCTAAAGGAGTATAAATGTATTAGAATTAATTAAATGTACAAAAAAAGTTATGTATTTTAAGTTCCAAAATTACAATAGTTATTCTAAATGATTATATAAAAATATGCCTATATATATAATTTTAAATATGGAAACTATTTTTTTAAAGTATATTGGAATAGAGTTTCTTAATACAAACAAAAATACAAGTTGAGACTTTAATGAGTTATTTAGAAAAGATCTTAACAAATATTTGTTAAGTATAGAAAAATTAGAAAATAGACAAAAAGAAAATTGTATATTTTATTATAACCAAATAAAAATAATTTGAGTAACTTTCTGAGAGATCATATTACAAATAAGTTTGCTTTTTTTTCATATCTTTTCTTTGATTCTACGAATGTGTATTTTACAGAAAATGTTGCGAAGGTTACAAATACATTTAAGAATTAGAAGCTAGAGTCTCCTGCACCCTCCTCCCCCCCACACACATATTAAGTTTCAAACTATATTTTTCTTTTTTACGTCAAAAAATCATATATTAATTAAAGGACTTATTAAAAAGCATGAAATTTCTGATTTTCGTAGAAACTAATAGATAATTAAGTTTTGAGTTTTTGTCCAAACCTCTACTACACACTCTTTGAAACATTGTCCCTTTAAAATACTATTAAAATAGATTCTTGGGCTTTTCTTACACATTTCTTAACCACAATAAAAATCTAAAGAGTTTTCACTCAGTAATTATCATTTATTTTGAACATTGCACTTATGAATAAAAATTCAATTCAGGAAAATTATTAGTCTCCTAGACACACATAATTATTCAATAGGAAAAAATTAAATTACTTTCTTATTTTTCTCAATTTTTTTACTATTATTTCAATCTCAGAAAGAGAGTTTTTAAAACAAGGAAGAAAAACATCCCATATTTTGAGATTTTTCAATAAATTTGTAATGGTCTACCCCCTGAAGCCGCTTCCTCTTCATCTGGTCTACCTAAAGCTGTGGGAGGGAACGATGCAGGACCAAGACTCTCCATGATAAATCTAATTTTTTATTATCAATTATAATATTCCACAACAATCTATAAAAGGAAGCCCTAGGAGTGATATAAAGAAAGCAACTACCTTAAGTGAATAAGCGCACGTAATCAGATGAGTTTAGCTTTAATCAATCCTAACCTATTAATTCTTGATCCACTAATTTAGTCTAGTAGTCAAAATCCGTCCTTTAGTCAAGATGTGTAGATTCTAATTCTTACCATAGTAACACTGCATTCAGATGTTCCGCTCCTTCTGACCTACGATTATTGAACTCTAACTTTATATACTCTAACTAATTTGCATCTCAGAGTTTCTTCTTGAAAGGGATGGCTGTGAAATAAACGCGAATGCTAGCCCAAAGATTCCCCAAGAGGATTAGTTGGGGAAGGTCGCGTAAAGATCCATCATAAATTATTTGATACCAAGTAGCCTTAAAACTGATTGACTCGTCTTTATAAAAGGATATTGTTTATAAATGTATATAATATATCACTTTTATTATTTTGAGTTTCTAGAGTTCAATTTCAAATTTTCTAAGAAATTTAAACTTTTTTGTACAA
>BMAV01019143.1:0-29470 GCA_019973955.1 Trichonephila inaurata madagascariensis
ATTCAACAAATTAGTTTTTTTATACTTTTTTCTCACTTGCAAATCTCTGCATATATCCTCTTCAATATTGTCTTTGAATTTTTTTTTTTTTTTGCCATATGAAGATGAAATTGTATAAATTATTTTTTATTAAAACTGTCAGAAAAATTAATTCTTTGATCAAGGTATATAAATCTTTCACTAATTACAGACGGTGTTTTTTTCAAACTGTGGGGCGCGCCCTGGGGTATGCGAAAAATAGGGGGCGCGAGCATATCGAAAATAAATGGTTAAAAAATTAATTTACTGGAATGAAAAAAACAAAATACTTTCTGATATAATAAAAAAATACAGATTTACATTGATATGATTTATATATATCATCTGGTGAAAAAGGGTCATCAAAAATAAAAGATTCTACTTTGAACGCTCATTAGCTATCTTTGATCCTTTAACTAAATAAAAAAATATTTTGTTTGCTTTGCTGTAATCCTACGATGAGAGATTTTTTTATTACGTTTCTTTTAACCTAAAATATTACTTTTGCTTGGCTTTCGAACTTATGGTATGGTTACCTGCATCCCTTTTTGGGGGAAGTTGTAAATTATATAATTCTGTTGCGCTTTTTTCACCATGTGAAAGAGTTTTATGATACATGGATAAAGCATATTGAGCACTTTGAAGGATTAATTGGCCAAGATTTATTTTTATGAGAATACTGAAACATATAATACAAAATCGTTAATTCTGGGAAAACTGTTTATTTGTTACCAATGACCTGACAGAGAATCCTCTAATATGACAGTCTTAAGGGGGAGCTAAAATAGAATTGATAACATATCTCCTTTTTTGGGAGTGGCAAACGTTTTTAGAATTTTAAAAGGTACTTGTTTAGACCGAGTTCCTGGCACGACCACTATTTTCAAAAATATTTTCTTGAACATGTTGCATTTTTCCCCCATAGATAACTTAGTGGTTTTAATTTTGATGTTGTATAACTGATTATGGTTTATAAATGTAAATGAGCAGAATATAAAAAAAATTGGGCATCTGTGATCTCTCTGAAAGGAAATTGAAGCTCATCAAACAAGGGAAACACTTGCTGAAATAATGCATATTAATCATGTTAGCGAAAGTAAATTTGAGAAAAGCAATAAACATGAAACGAAAGGAAAATTTTCAATAGCAAAAAGTGTCTGTGATTTGTGTCCTTTATTAAGGTCACGCACATTTGGAACAATTTAGTTCAGTTTATTGGATATTTTCTCAAATTATGAAACAAATAGAAAAATCCTTGAAATAGGTAAGTATATTTTCTCTTAGTTAAATTATTCACTGAAATTGTGATTTTATCTTGTATATTGAAAATAATTATAAAAAAATTGGGGTGCATCACTCCCGCGACCATTAACTATAGTATCGAGTGCACACTGATCCCGGGCTAAAACATTTTGAAATTTTCTCGCTTTAAATATTAAAAAGTAACACAATTGTTATTCATTAGAATTTTTATATTATTTTTATTACTTAACATTTATTCTAAATGCTAATTCTGCGAGGCTTAAAATTACAGTTCATTCAAAACCGTTTATAATATGAGTATTCTTTTCAATAAATCATTTTACATTTTTGTATACATTGTCATGCACTTGGTTTTACACTCCTTACAATTAAGCTATTATATCAAGAATAATATATTATCATTTTTTTAAAAAAATAAACTCGTGTTAAGAGTGGGTACTTAAGCCAGTATATAAGAACAAGTTTAATAATTATCAGTGACTTCCATGGGCTTGTCTTGCAGGGCAAAGTTTTTCAAAGGAAAGCTAAAAATTAGAAATTGACACTCAGAGTTATTTTTTGATATTTAGCTCAGATCTATATTTTGTCTTCAAAGTAGCCATCGCAGAAAATCCGGATTCACAAAGGTATGCTGTTAAAAATGGTAATAGTATAAGAAATGCTTTTGTTTTCAGTGCAGAAAATTCAGCATCCACCTCTATCCAGAATTCAAAGAGTGATTTATTACAAAAATTGCCCTTTAATTTCGTCACTGGATGTGAAATCTATGAAGATCTCTTTTTCGGCAGTTGAGAGCCATTCTGAAGTATTTTGAAATGGATCCCTAACCCATTCGTAACTTACTATCAATTTGCCCTCGTCTGTGTACTTGTTGATGCTTTATTATCGTCGAATGTTCGCTGTGATTTAAAAATATATCTATGATTTTGTTTTAATCCACTGCCGTAAATACTTAATACCGTGAATTACAATTAACGCGTGAATTATGAAATGTACATTCAAGAGAGATTCGGTAGCTAATCGATTCGGCCAAGACTGACTAGAATTGTACGAGGTACAGCATTTTTACATGTTTTGTGCAGACGTCTGTTAGGTTGCCAAGACTCGCATGAACGTTCGCGAGAATGCCAGATGTAATGGATATGATAAAGAGCAACACATAGATTAGGCTATTTTTTAATGACATTTGTACTTTTAGAAATGGATCTTGAAGGAAATAAATCTTTAATTAAATATTATTTCTCAATCTGTTTCAATTTAAAAATTAGAGAAAAAAAATAACATAATTAACCTATTACTTAAAAGTATATATATATATATATATAATTTACTTAAAATATATATTACTTAAGAGTAACATATATAAAAAATTTAATACTTATCTTATTAATACTGAATTAAGAACAAGTTTAATAAGTATTAGCGACTTCCATGGGCTTGTCTTGCAGAGCAAAATTTTTCAAAGCTTTTTAGAAATTGACCCTCTGAGTTCTTTTTCTATATTTAGCTGACATCTATATTTTGTCTTCTAAGCAGCCACCGCATTTTGCAATATGTTCGAATTTAAAAATTAGAGAAAGGAAAAATTACATAATAATTATCCTATTACTTAATTTTTTTTTGCTTAAAAGTAACACATGCAAAATTTAATACTTATGTTATTAATTTGTACGGTTTATAATTAAGATCGTGTATTGTAGCTTTAGCGTCAAAGTGCATTATTATTGCATTCAGTAATTTATTAATGTATAAGGGGGGTGCGATAAAAATTGTGATTGAAAAGGGGGGCGCCAGTATCGAAAGCTTGAGAAACACTGAATTACAGAATATTGATCCTCTACTACCCAAGTTTCTTGAAATAAAAGAGCTGAAATTTCTAATACAGCAGAGTCCCAAGAACTCGGCCTAGTGTGGACCGAAGGGTGGCCGAGTTTGTGAAAATGCCGGGAAAGGGATAAAAAAAGAATAAATAAGAGTGCTTCCTCAAAAAAATATTGTACTTAACTTTTATGCATTGTTTTCTTGAGAATACGACAGAAAACAATCTACCCAAACACCTGAAAACAAAGGAAAAGTAAATACTTTATGAAGACATAGACATTTACTAAATGAAAATGAAAATAAATGTTTGCATAATATGCATTAATTTACCTGATCAGACACATCTTAGAAAGATCCTTTTTTTAATGCGTAAAGCTTTCAGAAATGAAAATTAAGTTGCTAACTTTGCAAAATTAGCTAATTTTAAAAGAAATGCGTAATGTCATTTTGTCTTCCGCAATGTACTCTGGGTTTTGCTGCTTTATCACGAATACGACGAAGGAAAAGTAAGTCCATTACCAACACACCTTATTGTTTAAAATACTGAAGTGTGGCAGCATTTCAATTTCAGCATTTTCCCGCAAATTTTTCATTAACCCCAGACACAACAACAATGATTTCTGCATTGGACATAATGTCTTACTTAGTATCGCTCTAGAACCACTGTTTGACGTCATTTTCATCGGCTTCTGCACATCCGGGTATGGCCGAGTTATCCGAAGAGCCGGCATATCACTCCCAAAAGCTCTATAATCTATTGTACTATACAGGGTGTCCAGGCTTAAAGTATCCAAAAGTTATGGCATATTATTACGGAACTACCCATTAGAATGTAACAAACTGTTCATCCATGATTTGGAAGCTCCTCCGACACTTTTTGGGTATTGTACGATCGGTCACATGTGCGAGCATTATTCGGCAATCACTGATGATGAACTTATACACTGATTTCATTAGTAAAGATATGGACTCCACAGCTAAAGGTACTGTGCGTACTTTGGTTAACGGAATTTATATCAGTCAAGTGTGTACAGCGATGTGCTCAAAGAAAATGAAATGTCGTTACTGGCTTTCCTAATAGACTTATCAGGACTCCTACAGAATGAATCACACACACGATCAACAGTGAACATAACGGTCGCGAAAACTTAAGGATACTTGCCAGTGTGAGATACCAAAGTTCCCGTCTCCTTCAAAGTTCCTTCCCATTAGTGGATAGATTTTGATGTTGGAGGATAGACATTCCATTCTGTTAGAACACATCGCTGTACACGCATGACTGATTTAAATTCCGTTAATTAAAGTACGCATTGCACTTTTGGTTGTGGAGTCCGCATCTTTACTAATGATGTCATTATAACAAGTTTATGTACCGTCTGAGATTGCCGAATACTGCGCTCCCTTGTGGAGATCGGATTAGATCCAAGAAATCTCGGAGAATTTTCCAATCCCCGTATGAACAGTTTATTACATTCCGATGGGTAGTTCCATAATAATAAGCCATCACTTTTGGATACTTTAAGCCCGGACACCCTGTATATGATCTGCAATGACTCGAACATATTGCGTAATAATTTAATTACCAAACGAAATGTAGTTCAAATATTGTTTAGATCTAATCCTTAAAAAGCTCATAGAATATAATTTAAATTTTAAGATTAATTACCTGCCTTTTTGTATTCTATATATATATATATATATGACTTAATTTTAAAAAAAAGAACTTCATTCAATGAATTCTCGACATCATCTGATGCTAAGAGAAAACGCATGCCGAAGTGAAATCTAAGTGTTTTACCACTTAAGCCACCTGTGCGAAGTATCTCGTATTTTATGATATGTACTTGAAATTTAATGCTGACATATAGAGCTATTAAATATAATGATTTGAGATCGAAATGCTTAGAGGTTAGGCCATGTTTCGGAGAAATAGTTAGATGATTAATTTAACACTTGAAGATGTAATGAAAAATAAAAGCTAAGTGCTATATCGGGAAATTAATTTTAAATCTAATTTGATTATTCTTACATATATAAAAATTTAAATCTAAAATTGTTCCAAATTCCCTTTGAATAATTTTAATATAACTTGTTTTGAAAATAATTATTTATTTTTTCTTGATCATCAATTTTTTTAATCATTTTATTTTATTTTTTTAGAAAAAAAATGAGTTATCGTTAATTGTATCATTAATATTTTCAAATTGGTATTAACTTCATGGTATTTGGCTATCTCATTTTGTGTATTCATTATAATTTCACTATTCTTTGAAAACAGCTATTGAATAAATTAAAACAATATAAGTATATTTAAGATTTGAATGGATTTTAGAATATTAAATAGTGCATAAAAATAGTTTTTTCTCTGAAATCATTTTGATTTAATATCCGAGTAACATCTTTTTATCTAACAAATGTAAGTTTTCACAAATGAATCGATTAGTGCAATGGACATAAATAAGAAATTTATTTCTATATTTTGATGGCTATTAGTTTTTGCAAGACCCGAACACAACCCCTTCACTGATTTGCCTGTACACCGTACAGGTTACCGAAAGCTGGTCACAACCGGTTTGCCGTACGCTGAACGGGCACTGATATTTTCTTCTTCCTATCTTTGATTTGCATATATTTTTAATTATTATGATTATTAGTGCTAGTGTTTTTAAGAGATGCAGTTTTTTCATGGTACTAAAATACTTCTCATCCGGGAATTTCTGTGGTGAAGACGAGAATTTTTCATTGAAGGTAGAAACTAAGATTCTTGAAAATATTCGATTAAGAACAGAAATTGGCGAGGCAATGTGCAATATGTTGCTTGAGAAGAAATGAAAATGGGAAGATAATCCAAAAAGGCCGATATTATCCCTGTACCCATTGCAATGTAAGACTTTGTATTAAACCATTCTTCAAACTGTTGCTGCACACGCATACACACACACACACACACACACACACACACACACACACACACACACACACACACACACACACACACACACACACACATATATATATATATATATATATATATATATATATATATATATATATATATATATATATATATATATATATAATGTCGTAATCCTGGCAAGTGACTATTTTAATAATGAATATTTGTGAATGTTGATGTGTTCATATTTGTTGACATTGATGAGGCAGTCCTTTGCAATGTTAATTCCTCTTTATTTTCGCATTAAAACCTATAGCGTTATGACATCGCAATAAGCATACTAAGACATAAAAAGCAAAAGGTAAAAGAGCTGTAGCTATTTACACATATTTTAGACGAAGACAAAGAGACAAAGAGGGAGAGGAACAACGCTGGATGTCACTGGGAAATGGAACGTGAAGCGTTCCTCCATCCCATATCGAGTTTGTCAATGTGGCCTGAAGTGGAAGGGCCTGGCTGAATGAGAGTGTCCTGTTTGGTTGGTAGGATGTGACAAGGAGGCGTGGCTATTGGAACAGTATGGGTCGTATTTTCGGTTTCGGCGGGGAAGTCCTGAAGTGAGCTGAATGGCACTACTGTGATTGGTCGATGGCACTCTGAGAGTAGGCACACAATTGGCTGCACTGAAGCAAGAGGGAGAGGAACAAAGAACTCTTTCTTTTTATACCGGGCTGTGAAGGTCTCGTGACTCTTCTAACAGAAGCCATGATTGGTCAGAAACTGGTGGAAGAATGTTTCTGATGCAATCTTGCTATTCGATTACGATTAAAGTCCCGATCATGTGGACAGACAAGTTATGACTGCATCAAATACTTAAGAGTTATTTAAAAGAATACAAGAGGGAATTATTTTATATATATATGTACACACAAAATTCTCAACCATTTGAAAAAGAGGTACGAACATAATATTTTTGTAAGTACACAAGAAATTCCTTTAAGATTTATGAAACATTCTTCATAGCATGTAGTGTATACTTATAAAAAGCAAACATTTAGGCGTTTTGCATTCCACAATTATAAAATAATAAATAGTGTAGAAGCTTTAAAACTGAAAATTAAGATAAAATTCTTCCATTTTCGCATATTTGTTAAGTATTATGCATAGTTATATGCAATAAAAAATGTACCTTTTTGGAACGTTTTGGACAAAAAAATTGACCACTTACGGATTAAAACAGAATTAATGAGGCAAAAAGCTAATTCTGGCCAACAAGAGACAAATATAGAATAGTTTAAAAATAATTTGTTTCACATTTCCTGAAAGAACTATTTATAGTTACCTTTCCATTCTTGAAACTTATACTGAAAGAAAAAGAACTCAAAGCATTTAGTCACGCTTATTTTCTATATGTTACTTATAAGCTGCACACCACATCTATTATGTATAGATGAAAAATGCTACGAACCTCAGAAAGACTGTGATGCCCGAGAAAAAGAAGCCAAGAAATTACTTCATTCGGGATTTTCTTGTAGAATACAGAAAAGCTTTCATTAATAAATTGATGCGTTAGGAAGCTAGAAGCATTACTTAGGGGAATTTTTGCGTCTGCTTTTTTTTATGTTCAGCGAAATATGTGCTGGTTTCCTATTTTTTAGTATGATGTTTCTCTATGTAGAATAAACACACGCAAAAAGCTAATATTGAATGGAGTTGATTTATTTGCTGTCAGCGTTTTTGGTTAAATATTAAGAACTTAAATCCATGTTCTTTAATAAAAGCTAAGTATCGTTTCTGCTTAAAAATGAAATATTTAGAGGTAAGACTCTAAAGTGTATAAATTAATTATAATTTTTAAGGTAACAACGAAGAGATATTTTAAAAAAGTATTTCGTCTTCAGTTTTTTCATTAAAAATTATTTCTAAAAGTATTAAAACAACATACTAAAGATTTTTTTTTAGATTTTAGTTTCTAGATGAAACAAACTCAATCATCTATTTTAGGAATACATTGTGAGTACAAATGATGGATCCAATTTATTATCGAAACTGCTACACATGTTACAATAAGGGATACATGGATGTAAAGAGAAATATATCAAGTTTTTTCTGTTACAAATGTTTGATGTGTGACCCACTTGTTACACGGCTTACGTCCATTCTGTAATCCAGTTCGTTCCGTACATTTTGTAGCATCACTCTATCAATGGTTCGTAATGTTGCACAAATGCTCACTTGTCGTCCTCGGTTATTTGTTGTATCAATTGTGAATGATAGGCTTGAATTTTAATATTTTTCGTAAAATTGTCCATACTCTTTTCTCCGGCATTCCAAATTCCCAGGTGGCAGCTTTCGTAAAATTCCGTGGACTTCGAAAAAAACTCTGCTTCACCCTCTCCATTGCTTCTTCCAAGACTCTTGGTGGCCACTGCTTTTTTTACACAAGCAACCTGTTTTTTTTAATTGATGATACCGTCTCAGAAGGCTCTTGTTGGCTGGTGCTTCTTTTACGTAGCGATCTCTAAATGCAAGCAGCATCGAATAACTGAAAAAACTACATACACAAAAGCTTGTGACGGGGCTTTATCGGTATTTCCACTAATTGTCCTCTTGGGACTTCTTTGGGGCCTGATTGGCAATTCTTTCCAACCAACCCAAGAAGAGAGCGTGTTTATGCAAATTAGGAATCATATATATTGGAAGGTTAGCATTCGCAAGGATCGCTAAGTGGAGAAGTAATGCTAAAAGTGAGCGCTAAGTAGGCTATGTGAAGTGAGATAAAGTCTAGAAGAGAAGTTTTCATTCTAGGAGTTGTCTTAACAGGGCCGGTGTAGGTAAGTCAAAAGGGGGTCCGAGACCAGAGGAGCATTGCCAAAGCCAGAGCCAGCCAGATTAAAGGTTGAATTGACGTTTTACGGACCGTAGCTGTTTACCCAGGAAATAGCGGTAAGCTAGTTCATCTAAACTATAAGGATAGTGCGAATACTATTAAGTTAGGAGTTAATATACAAATATAGATTCAGTTGTTAATTGCGCTAATTATCGGTAATACGTTTAGCGTCTACACACTCTTGATCAATATCCTCCTAGACTAGTATTGTTGTTGTATTATATATAAATTAAGATAAGAATAAACTGATTTTATTATGACTGAGTTTAAAGGTGCATCCTTTATTCCTCTAGGTGTAGGTCACGTGGATAATGGAGAGGAGGTATCCCCAACGGAGGGAACACCACAATCTCTTCTCTGTCATTTTCTCGCCTTGTTTCGATTTCAATCACAGTGATTTTGAATGTGCTGTTGTTCATTGAGGGATAAAATCTTGTCATATTTCTCTTAACATTCATATATTACTTATTGTATTATGTGCAGTAGTTTCGATAATATGATTTCTTAAAATCGGGTCAGTCAGTTGTACTTTTGAGGAATGAGAGGTTCTCTCATTCTCGCCCAGAGATGTGGAAGGAAGGGAAGGAGGACTAGCCATATCCAGAAACAATCTATTTATTGATCATATAATTAGCAACACTAAGTCAAGTAATTTTAAACAAGAGATGAGCCAGTCTAAGCAATATATGGATAAATAGCAAGATACGCAAAGTATGAGAAATTTGTAAATATCGACCCACTTATTTCAGGATCGATTCTTCTTTCCAAATTATCTGAGCGCTAATTAAACTCTAGTGCAGTGCTTCTCAAAACTTTTCAAGGTTTACGACCCAATTTTCAATCATCTATAAATTTTCATCGAGCCCTCCATATAATAAAATGTATTGAATTCGATAATACTTCACTTGACACTAAAGCTTAATACGATTTTAATTATAAAGCGTACAAATTACCGGCATTAAATTTCTGGCTTTATAATTTTGAAAATGACAAGCCCATGGGAGTTACCAGTAATTATTAATATTGTTCTTTAACTTATAGTACTAAGAAATTACCATTAAATACATTGAGCAGTACTGGTGTATTTATAAGTAAATTATATCAAAGTAACAGTGTATTTCCTATTTTTATTATATTAGAAAAGTATTTGTTTTGCTTCCTTTCGTGTGCAAATTTGTAATTTTTGTTCCTTTTGTTTTCGACTTTTCGATATGCTCGGGCCCCTCTCGTAGGGTTATCACGCCCTTTAAGGGGGTCGCGCCCCACAGTTTGAGAAACGCAGCTCTAGTGACCAATCGTCACTTTAATTCATTCGCTTATCAAATATCGGAAATACGCTATAAAATTGAATAATACCTGATCAGTAGCACTATCACTAGTACTATCTCTTCCCTTTCTATCTAGCTTGAAAACCTAGACTACATATAGCAGACTTAATTTAAATAATCAGCGTTTCTTCTTCATAAGATTGGTTGTGAATAAAATATAATTGAAAGACCAAAGATTTCCCAAGAGGACTTTATTAATGGAAGGACGTGGATAGCGTCGCCACATAATGCCCTGAAGAATGTATAACGACATAACTGGATTATAACTAGGTATTTACTTTTTAAAAATTCTACATGACTACTCTTCCGATGTATTTTTTATACCACTACACAGCGAAGAAAATTTTTAAAAGTTCATCATATATTGCTGCTCTTTTTCCTTTAATAAATCTTTTCACGAATAAATATTAGTCAAATAATCACTATTTAAGATCTTTTTCAGAAATATTTAAGACTAATGAAGTTAATGTAAATCAAGATTAGAAAATGGATTTATCTCTGAAAAAAATAGCATAAATTAAGGAATTGTTTAAAATGTGACCTTCAAAATCTAATCTAGTTCCAGTTTATCAAGCTCAGCATTTAAGTACTATTTATATATTTTACTATGCTGCGCTGATAAACATAAGGGTCATAGTGATCGATTTTTAAAACAGTCCATATCCGTGTACGTCAATCAATCTCTTGTGTTTCTATCAGCGAAACATATGCTTAGGGAACTAATAATGATAAATTTAGTAAACATGTCTCGGGCTGATAAAGATAATCGAGAATTACATGATGTGTTTTGCCAAGATTATTATCAAACTTTATAAATCATTCCTGACAACATCTCGTAGGATCAATTCGAGGATATACTTTATTCATTATATATTTCCATGCTCCATACTGACTTCGAAGAAACCGATAGTAATGTAAGTTGTAAACATTATTCATATTATTCTGTTTAATATTGCATTAAGCGTATTAAATTAAGGTTAATTAAATTCCTATAATGTTTTAATTTTTATATATGCTCTCTAGCTTTGCAATTTCATTAAGTAATTTAAATTTTAGTATATTGTTCAAGGAAAAAAGGGATCGCAGTTATATGGGAAATAAAAAAAACTATTAATTGGAACCCACTTATACTGAAATTAGTTCTACAATATGGAAATTGGAAGAAAAACAATAAAAAAAATCATTTCAAAATTTAATACTGTCACAAAAGTTTCGAAATTTCTAAAAAATGATAAAAATATATAAATTTGGTCAGAAGAATTTTGGTTTGAAGATAAAATTATTTTTTTACAATATAAATAACCAAAAATGATGGTTATTTATAAATCAGTACCGAAAGTACACCGCATCGCCACATTTCCTAACCCTTTGCTCTCTCTCCTCAAACTGTCGTATCACCCTCATGATCCAAGCTTTTTCCGTCTTTACTCCTTATTATGCACTGTAATTTCAACAGTGTCTTTTCTTTTTTTTTAATTTTTATACTTCAAAGAAGTTGTTAAATGTACTGATGTTTTTTCTTGTAACTAATTAGTAGGTATCCATTCTTCGCAATAAAAATTAAAAAATACTAAAATACCTATTTCTTTTTTAACAAAAATTACTTTGACTATTTACCTTAAAAAAGGTTGAAATATCTAAAATTCATTCCCCTTGTGGCAGTTAACATAAAAATTAATTATTTATTTTATTTTTTGGTACTTACGTATTAACGCAACAATTGCCAACCTCTATTAATCACTGCGAATTTGGCAATCTCGATTTTATGTAAGTTGTACCCGCTGAATTCAAGGCAACCACAGGTGCTTGTTTCATATAATGTCGCCAATAAGTTGGTGATAATACGTAAGCACTATTTTTTCTTTCATCTATTTACCAGAAAACACCTTTTTCCATATAGGTAGGTTTTGAAATCTTCAAAAGAAATTTTGGTCCATCAAATTCCTTCGCATTCCATAAAACAATTTTACGATCTTAGCGAGCTCGTCTTTTAAATGTTTCTACACTAAGAGGCTTCCTGTGCCATATCAATAAAAAATATATCGATGTTTTATTTCCTCATCGATTTTTCCATCCCAAGAGATAATTCGTTGTATGATCCGCCGCCTTCACATTAATAAGGCGTACTCATCAAATCGATTTTAACGGTATTTATTAAATGGCTTTAATCTAATAGTTGTAAATTTAAGGACTTGTATCAATGAATAGTATTTATGTTTTAACCACTTGATCTTCCATTAATATTTAGATATTTATAATTATATTTCAGTATTCCACTCACAAACAAATATTTTGCGTATTGGTTTAAGTAATCTAATAAGGAAGAAAAGATTAATTGTAGCATGTATTGCACTTAAAATTATTAGTGTTCGATAAATAGTAAATTGACCAGCGGTAGATGTGTTGAATTTTGTTAATTAATTTTTAATACATTTGAATGTAGTATAGAGAAAAAATGAAACATGAAGTTTATTTGAGTATTTAAAAAAATTATTGGATAAGATCTGAAGTTTCCTGCATATACAGTTTAAAGTGTATAAAACAGTTTTAGAAAAACGCGCGTTTAAATTAAAAAGAAAATTATTGAAAGTTATCATTATTTTGTAAATTATTATTTTCTATTAATTTGTAAATTATTCATTATTTATCAAGATGTAATTTTTAAATGAAAATATGGTTCCTTCATAAAATGTACCGAAACTTGTTCGAGTGGGGAATAGTACAATAAATACACATTATTTTTAAAATTTATCTACGACGACTTTTTTTTTTCAAAATTTTTTTAAAAAATGCTGTAGGTTAGGAATAATTTTCAAATGTTTTTCATATGTGTCTAATTCTCATTTTAAAATCCAATTACGAAACTAAATAAGTTTTTTATGAGTCATATTGCAAAATGTTGCCATAAAATATTCCAACAGTAGTATAAGGTATCCGACTATTTCGCGACAAATCGGTTTTTGGAAAAAATAGAGACATGGACATTTTTTTCAGATTTTTGTGATTTCATTTAGTACATTTTAAGAAAAATCCTAAAAATTAAAACAAAAAATTAATAAGTAATTAAAATGGGAAAAAAACTGGTGAAAAAATGTACAAAAAATTACATGTAAACGTGGGGTTGCCCTGTACAAACATTTTATGAACAAATTCTCAATTTTTCAATTTTGATGTGTTACTTTGTTATTCATGTTTGAAATGACCTTCAGGATAAGCAGATATTTCACCTTACAAAAACTAGACTTTATCTTAGTGACATATGAAATTGCTTAAAAGAACAGTGATTATATTCACATAAAATACTGCAAAATTTTAAATAAAAATAGTGACGATAAATCTTAAGTTTCAAAACACTTTACTGTTATACAAAACATACACACAAAAAATTTCAGCAAAATATTTTCCTTTTCAAACTTTTTGAGGTAAATCGTTGTCCCCATTTGAGTTTTTCGGAAGAAAAAAACTAATTTCGAGTAAAGCTCATTTTAAAGTTTGACATCTTATGTAAAGTTAAGGCATTTGCTTTTATTAAAATACTTGTAGTTTTTGTTCTAATGAAAGGAAAATAAAAAACATGGTATTTTCATTCAGTTAATAAGATGAATTTATGAAAAACAAAAAATCATAAAATCAGAATTTCTGTCACTCTGAAAATCGTGATTTTAGGGTTGTCGGATACCTTATAAAGAAATCTGTTAATGAAAACAAATAAGACCTGGTTTTTTGGTGAATTTAAATGGTGTGGTTATGGCCTTTACCGCCATAGTTTATATATATAAATGCTGGCTTTTTAATCAAAATGGGAATTCTACAGGGTGTCCCAAAAATAGCGCCAAACTCTGGAAAAGCCAGATTCCTTGTTGGAAATACATAAAAAATGCCCAAAGAACTATAGCTATACGATCCAATGCTTGGCGCGAAAACTACGGTAAATGTCGATGATGCATGATGGTTCATAATGGGATCAAGCAGGCGTATCTGTGCTTCTTCTGTACATTAATTAGCGCTGATATCGCGGCTACTCTGGTCGCTGGATCAGTAAAGCAGCCCGGTTCTATAGCTTCCACTGTTACCAGATTCACACCACGGATTTTTTTTTCCTGTGGAAATTTCTGTGAATTAGCGTCGAGTGGGGGTAAATCCACACAAACGGATTTAAGCTATTCGTCTACATGCTGCTTGCTCGCGTTGGATAACCGCTGCTGCGATGCGTCTACTCATCCATTCTACGGTGCGTTTAAATCAGCCTCCAAAATGTGCTAGGGGATGAAGCTCCCAAACATCTATCTTTTTAAATATTTGCAAATATTTCGGTTGATGTGTCCAATGGTGTTTTATCTGACCGTGATCATACTTTGTTTTGCGTATTTTCTCGTAAATTGTGGATCGTACAGGCACAGTCCTTTAGGCATTTTTATGGCTGTACGGCCTTTTGGGGATACCCTGTACATGTCAGCTGGTCTGAGTAACAATTCTTCAAAGTTTAAAGAACAACAGATATTTTTAAAAATAATTTTTCAAGCAAGGCAGTTGAACTCAAGAAAATTAAGTTATCCAATCTTTATACATTTAGTATAGGATAGTCGCCTCTGTACATAGCCGTGTGAGAAAATGTTGCTTGGAATAATGAGTCTAGATTCATGTAGGTACATGCCAATAATAAGAATGCTGTGAAAATCCCATAAAATCATGAATTCTTTTCCTTCTACAAGAAAAGTTCTATTCAGGCCTCTTAGTCGGAAACTACTAATGCAAACAATAATAGGATCCTTGATGTGATTGATAAGTGAACGTTACTAAAATATCTCTATGGGCCATATTTTTCGGTCACTGCGTCTTCTGCATCTCACTGAATACTGAGTATTTTCACAAGATATAGCATTACTCCATATTTCCCGCATTATATTCGAATGGTTTGAAGAGCAATCTGCAAGACATAGTTTCACTGGACATATAGATTACTTGATTTCAATCCTGACGGATCAACTAGGAGACTATTAAGAGAGAGATGCTCTACTTTCTGTTTCTGTTCCTTCAAATTTTTGAAAGATGTGTGTAATCGTAGAAATGTTTTATACAGTAGAGTCCCGAAAACTCGGCATTCGATAACCCTGCAGTCCGGATAACTAGAGTATATCCTTGCAGATCGAAAAATCCCAACGTGCAGACCCACCATGTTTGCGCATTCCTTTGTTACAACGTTGAAGACGCCGTACAGACTCTGAAAGTTACATATAAGAGACTAAAGACTGTCGAAACTGCCCCTTAATATTTTGAAACAAAAAGTGTCACTTACTGTTTCTTCGTGTTTTGTGGTAAAGAAGCAAAATGCGAAGTGCAGTACGGAGAAGATAACGAGACATAACGCATTTCTTTTTAAAAAAAGTAGGCCAGTTTTTTCAAAGTCGGCTACTTAATTTTCATTATAAACATCCTTATACCTACATAAATAATTTTTCTGAGATATATTCATATCAAGTAAAATACTGCATACTAAGTGTATTTATTAATTCTTCCTTTCTCGCGCAGCAAAGGCTCCAAACCTTCATAAAGTATGTACTTTTCATTTGCTTAAGGGTACTTGGGCAAGTTTATTTTCTGTTGCATTCTCAAGCAACCAGCATACAAAAATGCAATTCAAACAATATTTTTGAAGAAACACTCTTTACTTATTCTTTAATTCATTATCGATAATCCGCATTTTCACAAATTCCGGCCACCATTTCGACTCACTGCAGAGTTTCCAAAACCTGTTTATCGTCGAAGAACGATCAACGTTTAATAATTTTACCTCGGCCCGCTGAGGGGGAAATAGGTTTTTGAAGTGAAAACTTCTTTACGCGTTGGGCACTTTTAGGAGTGGAAAACTCGTATGGGTTCGCGTCACCGACATGCTCATGACTGGCGCAAGCGCAGTGTGCTGTACAATTTTGGATGGTGAAATCTCGTGCGTCTTCGCGTCACCGACATGCTTTTATAGCAGTATATTTGTGAAGCTACAGCTGACGTATAATGCCGTATATCTTGCGCGAAATCGAATGGATTTAGTGAAATCAATGTATATACTCGTGCATTGCTGAAATAGTGTTTTCGTTTGATTATTATTTGAATCGTTTAATTGAAGAATCATTAGCAGCAAATATTGAGTACTAAATAAATACATACAAATATTTTTAGATAAAAATAAATAACAGAAACTATTTCAAATACTCGCATTTATTCAGTCAGTTTTGAAAAATTTTGTATTATTTATTTTCTATATATCCTCTGTACGCATCACAATCCGATTAGTATTTCACAGTGCTTAGATTACTTTTCTTACTACCTGGTAAAACAGGATTTCTTAGTTTGGTCTCAAAACATTTATCGTGTGGATTTTGAAATTAAAATCTTTATAAAATCTAATAATAATCCAAGATTAATGTGTTGAAGTTTAAAATATGGTTATTAATGCAAAATCATAGTTTATTAGCTTATAATTGATTAAAATCTTAGTTTAAAATAATGAAAAACGGCCCTATTCTTTAATTACAAAATATTTTTTATTTAAAAAATTCTAATATTTCGAAATGATTATTTATTCATTTAAATTGTTAAAAATAAAATCTTGTTTTGTTTTTTTTTGTAAAATGATTATCTACAATTTATATCATTCGATTTTATTATTAGAAATTTACGAAAAATATTGTTATGGAATTAGGGTAATTTTAAATATCCGTTTTTCATATTTATTTAGATCCTTGATCCTGATGATGTTTTTAGACGGTGGTAAAAGTGGAGACTTCGATATTAACTTTGCAGATGATAAAAATCTACCCCTAATTGAATTTCTAAATGAAACGCTTAATTTAAATGTATCCAATGATCGAAAACGCAATACTACAAAATATAAAACGACGATAGATGCGGTTTTTACGCGATAGATAAATTTGAATCAAACATTTTCCTTTCTTACTTTAGTTACCATATTAATTGTATCTTTTTGAACAAAAATGAAACAATTCGAGTACAAAAAAAGTTTAAGTATTGTTGGAAAATCACGATGACAATGATACAAACAATTAAAATAATGTTAAAAATCAAGTACATTGAAATTTAAGTGAATACAAATACTATCCATAAATAATATGACTGTATATTAATTGTTATGTCAATTGAATTGTATTTATATTTTGTCGTGATCTTGTACAGAGAGAGAGAGAGCCCGTAATATATTTGAATAATAAAAAACCATATAAACGTGCATATAATTTTTGCTCGGAGTGTCAATAGATGTGAAAACCGGAATGATGTTGATAATTTTAATTCAAACATTATGAAATTTCTAATTTTAATGCTAAAAGTTCTAAGTTTTCACTTTTATCGATAGTCTCTATAACTCCCAATTTTTTATATTTCAGATTGTTTTAATTTAATAATTTCATTTTATAAATATGCCTTCAGAATAAAATACAGTCACACCAAAAAATTAATGTAAAGGGATTTAACATGGAATATAAACTGATTTTTAAGGAAATTTACTTTTCAAGGAAACCCGAGAGAAGTACACCATAGAAAATAAAATGGAAATAATTTAATGCTCCCTCTGGGTATTCGGTACTATTTGATCCACAGACAGATTCCGGTTCGCAGTCGGGGTGCTCTACTGTATCTGTATATGGCTTCCCAACGTTTCCTGCGTCTTGTTGAGCCTATGCTGCGACGGTGAAGAATGAAAAAAAAGTGACACAGTATTAAACGAGTATATCTGTAATCTAATTACTCTTCAGTTCATAGGACATAAAAATGCAATTGGAAAATATTGTAATGTTTCTTATCAGTTAAAAGTATTTATATTTAAAATATTCTTGCATTGACATGCAGTTTAATTAAAAAATTTCCCCTTTCAGTATCGTATGAAGATATAATGCAGGCACAAAAAATAAATAACGCTTTTTTCCCTTAGTTTTTGAAAAAGAATTAAATATACTAATACGAACTTATTTTTAAGAAGAAATTTTTCTAAGATTAAAAGAGACAGCGTCGTAAATTTAATTAAAATTCAAAACTTAAAGTATTGAAGAAATAACACGTTTTTTACCAACATTTCATATTACTTCTAATCCTTTTACAGCAGAAAAAAAAACACCGTTTCCCTTTTTGTGAATTCATTATACCACCCTAATTTCCACAACGAATCTTCATTTTTGTACTATAATACAAAAATAAACAAAAAGCCGAGGGAATTTCTTTCTCTCTATTATCCGGTAAAAAAAAGGGAATTTTCCGAGTTAACTAAGGTTGCTTCTCTATTCATGAGCAGGCGCTAACAGCTGCACGTGACACAAGCACGAAAAGGAAAAAGCAATGAAGGTGAGAAGAGAAACCTCATCAAAACTTAAGATACTTTTCTCTTTCTTGACGAGCAACAGGCAGTAGTTTTTCCCTAACTGAGTAGGGAAACAAATGCACTCAGGGAAGAAAAGTCCCTCGTAAAGTGCTAGATTGAGCAGATAAATTTTCGATATGGTTAAATATAAAGCTAGAAAATGGCAAGCACAAAAATATATTTAGTTGATCTCTGAGTGGTCTTGTGCTTTTTTTTTATATGTAGAAAATTTTAGTTGATGTTTCCATTTTTGAAACTTACACATTTATACGATGAATTATTTGGTTTTAAAAAGAAGGATTTTATGATATGAATTAACTAGCATTTGTGAGGAAATCAGAAACGGAATTGCAGAAACTGACGTTATATTTAAAAGTGTAGTTATTCTTTTTCTCTTTTAATGTTGTTTATTTATTTTTAACAAAACCAGGAATAGTCATTTTAAACATAAATTAATATATTATAATTATTATTATTATTTAATTATATTATTATTAAAATTATTATATAATTATATTATTATTAAAATTATTATATAATTATATTATTATTAAAATTATTATATAATTATATTATTATTAAAATTATTATATAATTATATTATTGTTAAAAATTATTATATAATTATATTATTATTATTATAATTATTATTTAATTATATTATTATTAAAATTATTATATAATTATATTATTATTAAAATTATTATATAATTATATATTATTATTATTATAATTATTATTTACCTGTATTATTATTATTATAATTATTATTTAATTATATTATTATTTAAATTATTATATAATTATATTATTATTATTATTATAATTATTAAAACATAAATTAATTAATTAAAATGCAATACATTAATGACTGAAGTATTATTAAAAATAAACTGTCTGTAAAACATGTGGAAAATAACCGAAATACAGAGCTTCTTAAACTGCGCGTTTCAAACTAGGCGCGCCTCTTTGAGGGAGTGCCAACTCTACAAGGGGGGCGAGCATATTGAAAAGTCAAAAACAAAAGATTATTTAAGAAAAATTATTAATTTATGGAAAGTAAACAAACACAAAATACGTTCTGACATAATAAAAAAAAATAAAGCACATATTTACACTGATATATTACCCTTATAATTGTATCAGTGCTATACAATGTATTTTATAATTAATTTAACAATACCAAGTTAAGAACATTTTTAATAATTACCAGTGACTCCAGGGGATTCTCATATATAAAATTATATACAAAAATTATCACTTATCTTGATAATTTGTAAGGTTTAGAATTAAACTCTGTGAATTTCCGATTAAAAGTTACTCGATTCGCTTCCCAATGCCAACTGTTTTCCAACTGTAGGCTCGCATATGTGATGTATTAGGGTGGAGGAAGGAATGCCAAATAGTCTGAAATTTGTAAATCCTTCTGCAAACATTATCAAGATCCTTTTTATTTCATTCCAAAGCCTCGGAATTATTTAATGGATATCAGTGTATTGAAAAAGACGTATATATACGTGCAACGAAATTAACGCTTTGGTGAGCGAGCACTTAAAAGGTTAAAGTCGTATTGTACTTTTAGCAACAAAGTATAGTATTATTGAGTTCAATAGATTGGTATTGTATGAGGGGGGCGCGATGAAAATTATGATTGAATATTGGGTCGCGAATATTGAAACTTTGAGAAGCACTGTCTTAAATATATTTATCAATGCGTGAGAAAGTACATTGGTTTTTTTGCAGAAATTTTTGTAAAATTTGACTTTTAAACTTTTACAAATCATTTTTAATTGGATTATTTTTTCTTGATACTCTTAGACATATCGCAACACATAACAAGTATACATCTTCATTCTAATTAATTAATTCAACGATTAAAATAAAAGGCTGTTGTTGAAAAATTAATTTAAAAAAATAATTGAAAAGAAATTAAATAAAGTAGAATATTTTGAAACAAAAATAGAAATTTTCATCAAATAAATAAATTTATTTTTCATAATTAAAAAGAAATTGTTTTAATACTGAAGACACATTCATAAAGATGTGTTATAATTATTAATAAACTTTGCTAGAATTCCTTTTTTAAAATTAATTTCTATCCAATTGCAAATAAATGATTCCTCATCCAAATACATATTAAGCAATATATTCTTGTTTTAATACAAAATAAACAAATAAAAAAAGCAATGAAAATATCGCACTGATTTTTAAAGTATTTTTTTATTTTCTGCTCTATTTTATATGGATTTTTTCTTACCACTGAAATACAATCCTCAAATTTTTATTATAATAAATTACTACTATTTGCTTTCATTCCTTCGTTTTTGTTTCGATATTTCTGGTTATTTTTTTTTTCAAAATATTCGATATTTTGATATAAGGATATATTCGATATATGGTTATTTTGACTTATTAATAATGTTCATGAATAAGTTGTGCGAAATCTGGAGTTTTAAAAACAGTTTAAGATTCAATAATATTTGAATAAACATTCTACTGAATAACAAAATACATTATTACAGAATGAAATAGAAACCCTTGGAAACAGCGAAGAAATTCGTCATTATTTTAGAGAAGAATTTAATAAAATAAAATTATTTTTTTCGGTTTACCATAAAATTTTGGCAACATGTTCACAAAAATCCACAAAATTGCGATTTTTTGAAGAAGGCGCGTTTTGCTGGAGAGTGAACTTGAATGATCCATTTTAAAAAGCCAGGCATTGTCACGTTAGGGTTTGTAACGCTCTTTTGGCTACTAGTAAATTCTCCAATACCATTTGTAAATAATACTTCAGTGGAATCATCGGCTTTAATGAGTCATGTATCGGAGAAATTTGTGCAACAACATGTAGAGCAGAAAATGGACAAATATTTCTAATGGTTACTATTTATATTTCACCAAGTCAAATTGTAGAGAAAATTATCGAATTAATTCACAAAAATTTAGTTGCCTACACTGTTTGAAGCCGGATCAACCCTTCTGAACAAATTACTTTTTATTTTAAGTGGGAATTTTAATGCAGATTTTTCAAAAGACAAATCAAAGCCCTAAGTAGATTTAATCAAATTAAATTTAATTATGTCGAATGATCCAAATGAAAGCACGACAAAGTAAGGAACACCGCTTGTTGGGTTTTTTATAGATATTTAAATAATTTTGAACTGAAGTATTTATAACCTATTTCAGCTACCATAAACCTATTGTCTTCAATTAATTCCCAAATATGATTGTATATATTTCGCACAAAAATATTACTTTATGAGTACAGACATATGAATAAATAATTTTGTAGGACAATAATAATATATCCCCTTGTTTTTTATTCACCTAACTAATTCCTGAAATAACATTACAAAATTTGAAGTTATCACTTATATCGTGTGGTCATAAGCACACACACTTTTTTTTAATTAAAAATTATCTATTGAGATATCCTCAGTTAAGTATTGTCACAATCTGTTGATTGATATTAAAATATTGATGCTTAAGGGAAAATTTTGTGTATTATGAAAAGAATAGTTCAAGGAATCGGTAGATCATAAGAGTAGATGTAATAAGAAGGAAAAAAATGAACAAGTACCAAGATATGTAATTCGAATAAAGTGGAATACGTAACAAAGAGAAATAATACATATAAAGAAAAAATACTTGTGATTGCTAAATTGTAATCACTGAACTAAAAGAAAGATACATGTGGATATTAATGCATGAAATACAGTGAAATACGATTAATGTGAAAACGCTCAAGAGACGAAATATTGGTTAACATGAAATAATACAACGGTTCCGACAAACTAAAAAGTGTTTTCTTGCATTTTTTCTCTTAACACGAAAGGAAAATCGCTTAACACGAAAAGATTTCCTGGAGAATATAAAAATTAAGCCGGCACTTCATAAAATGTTTGAGGAAGTTTCTGTATTATTGGATTGTCCTACTGTATCTTTGGAAGAATTCACTGCAATAGATAAGAATAATGTGTGTACAGCCCCACTTATGGCAGGCAAAGACATTTTGGAGTTTGCTCAAAGTTAAAAAAAAAAATACAGATTCCGACGACGAAAATGAAATAAATAACAGCTCCGGTTTCCACGTCATCCGAAATGAGGAACATCATGGAGAGTATGCACAGTTATTTAGACGTACATTCCAGTTGTGAAATGAATAACAAAATGGACGACATCGAAATATTTGTTGAAAATTTGATGCTTAAAAAGACAATGCAAAGAAAAATACCAGGTAATATTCCCAAAATTCAATAAATGTTCAGTTTTTCAAAAACTTGAACGAAAATTTTGTATTAAATTTCTTTAAGTTCTTGTGAATATTTTTGTGTTTCATTGATTTGTATTAAATACACTCTATAACAAAAAAGCGACGCACCAAGAACGAATTGTCCGGTAGAGACAAAAATTTGTGGATAGAAAGATTATGTACAATAGAAAAATGGATTAAAAAGTCTGTGAAAAATTGCCAATGAATGATTTATTTCAGAGTTACATAAAGTTACAAATCCACCGAACTCAATAAGGTGTTGCCCCACTTCTAGCCTTGATGCAGCTACCACATCGTGGCATAGGGTGATAAAGCACTTG
This sequence comes from Trichonephila inaurata madagascariensis, assembly GCA_019973955.1. NCBI lineage: Eukaryota > Metazoa > Arthropoda > Arachnida > Araneae > Nephilidae > Trichonephila > Trichonephila inaurata. The sequence continues at coordinate 23,181 of BMAV01019143.1, forward strand.
ATGGTCTCCTTTTGCAGTATTTCTTGCCAAATTTGCTCCTGTTGTCGAGCCAGGTCAACATTCCCTTGCAAATGCATTACTTTCCATCATATCCTGTGACATGTTCGATTGAGAGAGATCTACAATCTGGGGGAAGGAAGTGTTTGACAAGCTATAAGACAGTTCATTGAAACACTTGCCGTCTGTCGACTGGCATTATCTTGCTGAAAGGTAAGGCCAGGGTACTGCAAAAGGAATTGTAACAAAACAGTTCTCTAAATGTCGTTGATGTATTGCTGTGCCTCTAATGAGCAAAGGTATCCGGCTATCAAAATAAATGGCACCCCTGACCATAACTCCTAGTTGAAGGCTTGTGAGGTGTGCAATAGGGAAAACAAGATCGGCACGCTGTTCTGGGTGTTTCCAGACACGTTTTCAATGATCGTCAGGACACAGTTGGCCAGTCAGCCTGATTTCAACCTGATCGAGTCAAGCATCGTTGTAATCTGGCTTGACAGTGTGCAGGCGTGAGTGGAAGGTAGAGTAGTGGTCAGTACGAGTGTACTTTCGCTCTATCAGCCGTCTGTGAATGGTCCTGGTGGACACTCGTGTGCGGGTCGTACGTCTGATGGTTGATAACGATGAATCATGCACTATGACAGCTGATTTGACAATCAATCTGTCCTCTCAATCTGCTGTGACCCTAGGTCGACCACTACCATCATGACACTGAAATCTTCCATTGTCCTCCCATTCTTGGCAACATGTTCTAATAGCCGCATCGTTTCGACCCATATGACGAGCGATTCTCCGATTTGCCGAACCTGTCTCTTTCAATCCAATGATACGACCTCTTTCAAACGCTGACTGTTGCTCGTAATGAGGTTGAATCCTGCGGAGAGGCATTTTTTCAGTTGTTGAAAGGTATCCTAAATCACAATGCAACAGAAATTTTTACCGTCAGATTGAGAATCGTTTATTATAGACACTGCTGAGTGTGCAGTTCGGATGCATTGTAACTCCCGCTATTCATTCGTTGGACACCAAATTTTAATCATTTGCATGTTCAGTATAAATGTCTTTGCATACGTTTCATTACAATCGAGTAACTCCTAGGTAATGTCGTGTTTTTTTTGATATAGAGTGTACATGTATATACGTATACATGAATAATACGTACCTGTGTATAATTACGTAAACACATTGTGAGTACAAATGATGGATCCAATTTATTATCGAAACCGCTACAATATGTTACAATAAGGGATATGGATGTAAAGAGAAATATATCAAGTTTTTTTCTGTTACAGTTTGATGTGTGACCTAATTTGTTACACGGCTTACGTCCATTCTGTAATCCAGTTCGTTCCGTACATTTTGCAGTACCACTCTATCAATGGTTCGTAATGTTGCACAAATGCTCACTTGTCGTCCTCGGTTATTTGTTGTATCAATTGTGAATGATAGGTTTGAATTTTAATATTTTTCGTAAAATTGTCCATACTCTTTCTCCGGCATTCCAAATTCCCAGGTGGCAGCTTTTAAAATTCCGTGGACTTCTGAAAAAACTCTGCTTCAATCTCTCCATTGCTTCTTCCAAGACTCTTGTGGCCACTCGCTTTTTTTACACAAGCAACCTGTTTTTTAATTGATGATACCGTCTCGAAGGCTCTGTTGGCTGGTGCTTCTTTACGTAAAGGACTTCTAAATGCAAGCAGCATCGAATAACTGAAAACTACATACACAAAAAGCTTGTGACGGGCTTTATCGGCAGGGCTTCCACTAATTGTCCTTCTTTGGGACTTTTGGGGCCTGATTGGCAATTCTTTCCAACCAACCCAAGAAGAGAGCGTGTTTATGCAAATTAGGAATCAAGTATATATTGGAAGGTTAGCATTCGCAAGGATCGCTAAGTGGAGTAGCAATGCTAAAAAGTGAGCGCCAAGTAGGCTATGTGAAGTGAGATAAAGTCTAGAAGAGAAGTTTTCATTCTAGGAGTTGTCTTAACAGGGCCGGTGTGTAGGTAAGTCAAAAGGGGGTCCGAGAATCAGAGGAGCATTGCCAGCCAGAGCCAGCCAGATTAAAAGGTTGAATTCGACGTTTTACGGACCGTAGCTGTTTACCCAGGAAATAGCGGTAAGCTAGTTCATCTAAACTATAAGGATAGTGCGAATACTATTAAGTTAGGAGTTATACAAATATAGATTCAGTTGTTAATTGCGCTAATTATCGGTAATACGTTTAGCGTCTACACACACCTTGGATCAATATCCCTAGACTAGTATTGCTGTTGTATTATATATAAAATTAAGATAAGAATAAACTGATTTTATTATGACTGAGTTTAAAGGTGCATCCTTTATTCCTCTAGATGTAGGTCGCGTGGATAATGGAGAGGAGGTATCCTCATCTGAGGAACACCACAATCTCTTCTCTGTCATTTTCTCGCCTTGTTTCGATTTCAATCACAGTGATTTTGAATGTGCTGTTGTTCATTGAGGGATAAAATCTTATCATATTTTACCTCTAACATTCATATATATTACTTATTATATTATGTGCAGTAGTTTCGATAATATGATTTCTTAAAATCGGGTCAGTCAGTTGTACTTTTGAGGAATGAGAGGTTCTCTCATTCTCGCCCAGAGATGTGGAAGGAAGGGAAGGAGGACTAGCCATATCCAGAAACAATCTATTTATTGATAATATAATTAGCAACACTAAGTCAAGTAATTTTAAACAAGAGATGAGCCAGTCTAAGCAATATATGGATAAATAGCAAGATACGCTGGAAGTATGAGAATTTGTAAATATCGACCCAATTTATTTCAGATCGATTCTTCTTCCAAATTATCTGAGCGCTAATTAAACTTCTATAGTGCAGTGCTTCTCAAAACTTTTCAAGGTTTACGACCCAATTTTCAATCATCTATAAATTTTCATCGAGCCCTCCATATAATAAAATGTATTGAATTCGATAATACTTCACTTGACACTAAAGCTTAATACGATTTTAATTATAAAGCGTACAAATTACCGGCATTAAATTTCTGGCTTTATAATTTTGAAAATGACAAGCCCATGGGAGTTACCAGTAATTATTAATATTGTTCTTTAACTTATAGTACTAAGAAATTACCATTAAATACATTGAGCAGTACTGGTGTATTTATAAGTAAATTATATCAAAGTAACAGTGTATTTCCTATTTTTATTATATTAGAAAAGTATTTGTTTTGCTTCCTTTCGTGTGCAAATTTGTAATTTTTGTTCCTTTTGTTTTCGACTTTTCGATATGCTCGGCCCCTCTCGTAGGTTATCACGCCCTTTAAGGGGGTCGCGCCCCACAGTTTGAGAAACGCAGCTCTAGTGACCAATCGTCACTTTAATTCATTCGCTTATCAAATATCGGAAATACGCTATAAAATTGAATAATACCTGATCAGTAGCACTATCACTAGTACTATCTCTTCCCTTTCTATCTAGCTTGAAAACCTAGACTACATATAGCAGACTTAATTTAAATAATCAGCGTTTCTTCTTCATAAGATTGGTTGTGAATAAAATATAATTGAAAGACCAAAGATTTCCCAAGAGGACTTTATTAATGGAAGGACGTGGATAGCGTCGCCACATACTCACCCTGAAGAATGTATAACGACATAACTGGATTATAACTAGGTATTTACTTTTAAAAATTCTACATGACTACTCTTCCGATGTATTTTTTATACCACTACACAGCGAAGAAAATTTTTAAAAGTTCATCATATATTGCTGCTCTTTTTCCTTTAATAAATCTTTTTCACGAATAAATATTAGTCAAATAATCACTATTTAAGATCTTTTTCAGAAATATTTAAGACTAATGAAGTTAATGTAAATCAAGATTAGAAAAAATGATTTATCTCTGAAAAAAATAGCATAAATTAAGGAATTGTTTAAAATGTGACCTTCAAAATCTAATCTAGTTCCAGTTTATCAAGCTCAGCATTTAAGTACTATTTATATATTTTACTATGCTGCGCTGATAAACATAAGGGTCATAGTGATCGATTTTTAAAACAGTCCATATCCGTGTACGTCAATCAATCTCTTGTGTTTCTATCAGCGAAACATATGCTTAGGGGAACTAATAATGATAAATTTAGTAAACATGTCTCGGGCTGATAAAGATAATCGAGAATTACATGATGTGTTTTGCCAAGATTATTATCAAACTTTATAAATCATTCCTGACAACATCTCGTAGGATCAATTGAGGGTCCGACTTCATTTGAATCCATTGCCATTCGACTAATTGCTGCTTGAAGTAATATTATCAAAGTTTCCTTGTCTCTGATTTATCCACCATTATTTGTTGAAATCAGCAAGTGTATAGTAAAAAATCATTTAGTAACAGTTATATAAGTTTAAATAAAAATTCTTATTACATCTCAATTGTATTTTTAGCTGTACGAAAAATGCATTTGCTACAGATTGTTAATTAAAGAAATAACATGTTGAATAAAGGGTATTAAGTTCGAAACAAAAGTTAGACTAGAGTAATTGGATACATTTATTATTATAAGTAAAGAAATCACACAAGATAATCTTTCTTTTATTAACAAGTACTTGAATTTCTCTTCCATTTCCTTGATGCAAATATAAGAATTTTTTCTTTTCAAAATCACTAGTAATTGGATTCAGAAGTTTATTAATGCTGATGTATAGAAATATTTTTTTTAAAAAAAACGAAGCTTGTTCTTTTTATTTTTACTAAGAAAATAAATAAACTATTTAGTCTCTCTCAGTATCAAAGTATCTACAGTTTTTAAATTAAATACATATTTACATATTATTCTCAATTTACCAAATAATTGATGATAAATAAAGACACTGCTATGAGAGAGAGAGAGAGTTCATTTTTTTACTGTTATTTACGACTGCTTGGAATATTAAAACAAATTTAATTAAGTTCCTCGAGTATAAATGAAAGCTTGTCAAATGTCAAGATATATTAACTGAAAAATATTCTTTCTCTTAATTTATCTTTCATTTAAAATAATTCATTTTCAATTTTATTGCATATTCGTTTTTTCGAAGAAAGATGAATACATTGTATATTATTTGGTGAACATTGTTTAAGATTAATGTTTTTACAAAAAGGAAAATAATGGAAAATATTTTTAATTATATAAAAGTTAGATTTTTATATTATTTAAATTGTACAGCTCATATTTTATAATTATTCATTAATCATTTAGTTTATTAATTCAGAGCTAAGTAGAAATATGACTTTATAATATTTTGAAGCATGAAGATATAGTAAAGCTTGTATGTATATCAGAAAAAATATAATACACTTTCTGAAAGGATCCTTTTTTTTTTATTTATAATTAATTTTACTATTAATAATTATTTCTTATAATAATAATTAGTTTTCTGTTTTTAGTTCATTCTCTATAAATAATTAATTTTAGTTAACAACTAGTTTTACATAGTCGGGAAATACTGATATAAAATATTATGTTTGAAGTCAAAGAAATTTGTAAACTTCATTGTTTGTTCTCAGGATCCAATTATATTTATCATAGTTATAATTTAAGGTTGAAAAAATTTCCCAAAACAGTTTTAAAAAGAGGTATTTTGAACTTTTGAACATGAAACCCATACGGTTATCAAAATCAAAATTCTCGATATTTTTTTTTTATTTGCGTAAGAATTTTTTTTCACAAAACTTTATCCATGTGATTTTTAAATCAAGTTTAATAATTACTTTAGATGTAAAATGTGAACTTGTTTTTCTTCAGAGTTTTGAAGAGTTTTTAAGATTTCACATTTCCTTTGAAAAATTTACAGTTCTTACAATTTCATAAAAAATTATTCAAAACCACATCCTTGTAAAACAATAAACATGGAAATGTTAAATGTTAAAAGAGAAATTCTTTTTAAAAAATGGAATTATCATCAACGTTCATTGAGTGAGGTTTAACGTACATAAAAATGCACATAAAAACGTACATAAGAAATGGAGAAAAAAAAAAAGTGCATGGAAATAAAATAATAATAACAATAATAATAATCTATTTGAAAACTGGAAACATTCAGAGAGAAAATAAAATTTTATAATTTTTTGTGTAATTTTTGTAATTGTGTATATTGTGCTTTCATTTCATTTTTTCCCGCTGTACTGTTGGTTCTGAAATGCCATATTTAGGTTCCTAAGCTAAACATATGTGATCAGGTATCGCTTACAAATTTTAGTAAATGTTAAAGTACATGATAATTTATTGTTCCACAAATGCTATTTTGAAATTATTAAACCACAG
>BMAV01019144.1:0-52778 GCA_019973955.1 Trichonephila inaurata madagascariensis
AATTTTATACTCGGGCAGCTTCATCATTATAGGTTTAATTTTTGGTGCAGCTGGGGTGACATCCTCGACGTCGTCGTTTGCAGTGTTGAGGACTGCAAACTTGTTGTTGGTCGCGGTAATTTTGGAATCCTCCTTTGGAACGGTATTGCTTTTAACTGTTTTCCGCGGGATTTTAAAATTCTCCACATCCATATTATTATTTTTATTTAATTTTGCACTTAGTTTAGAGGGCCTAATTATAGGCTCAGCTGATCTTTTTTTGTTATTTTTATTAAATTTAAAATTATGTGCACATAGAGGCACTGGGCAAGGTAATAACTCAAGCATATTACCTTCTAGGTCCTTGATTTTTTCGTCCAGACTGGCGGCATCAGCTTCCAACTTCTGGATGGTCTCGGTGGTCGGGCCAGGGCTGCTCTTTTCAATGTCCATCATTTCGGTGACATAATCTTTTCTTGCAGCGAAAATACGGATCTGCTTTTCGATGCTCTTTAGGTTATTGCATCTCTGCTCATCAGTGATAATTGGAGGATTAATTTCCTCCATGACAACGCTTTGATCGTCAGAGCTAAGTTCCATTGCGTCTTACTCCTTCGAGTGACTATACTGGAATCTATTGGGCTCTGGGATGTTGTGAGGCCTAGATTGTCTGTGTAAGCTCCCATTGGTGTCTGGACGTGGAAGGTAGGCGGGGCTAACTTGAGGGTATGGAGAGGTAGAGAGGGCAATAAATCATGGAACTTAGAATTGACACTGGCTTACACAAGGGTGGGTTTAAGTTTAAACCCCTCCCACCTTCCCAAGCCAACTCATTGGCCAACAGATTTTTCGTCACCGTTTTTTTGGTACTTACGTGCTATCGAACATTGTTTCGTATAAGCACATGGTTGCCTATTCTGCATGTACGACACATGCAAAATCGGGGTTGCCAACTTGGCAAGTTAGCTTGATCGTTGACATTGTTGCGATAGTACTTTTTTTTTAAGTGAAACTTCTTTAGGCGCGAGAGTGAATGGGAAATTTATCCAGTTTTGCTTTAGGGCAGTGCTCCGCAACCTTTTTATAGCTGCGGACCGGTCAACGTTTGATAATTTTACCGCGGCCCGCTGAGGGTGGGACATGATGATTGTTTATATTTTAGATTGTTTTGATTTAACAATTTTAATTTAGTTACATTTATAAATATACCTTCAGAATAAAATAGAGTTACACAAAAATGAATAAAGTGATTTAACGTGGAATATAAAGTGATTTCCGTGGAAAGTTGCGCAAATCCGAGAGAAATGCACCACTTTAAATAAAATGGCAATAGTTTAATGTTCTTTAAGCGGCCCGGCACCATTTGATCCACGGCCCGGTACCGGTCCGCGGACTGGGGGTTGCGGATCACTGCTTTAGGGTGAAAAAGCGAACGGAAGTAGTGATTCCATCTCCTGAATCGTCGCCATTGTGAGGAGATAGCGAGCGGGGGACACCACGTGGCTTACGTCATATCCGTGAAAAAGTTGGACGATTGCCAAGGGGGAATTGCATTAGAGGTATGGAGTGGGGCCTCTTGCTGCTTCGGACGAAAGGCGCTTAGGTATTGTAGACATTAAGTGGGTACCCTTGCTACTCGTAACGAACTCGCGTGGCGTATTTTCGTAGTTTTTATATAATAAACGTGCCGTTTTCAACTAATAAACGCAACCAAAATATTACCATTATATGGCTCTCGTTACAGGAGTGTCTGGGGCATTGTGTATATGTCACTAACGTTCGCGAAAGAATCACTACATATAGCGTCTTGTAAACAAACACAGTGACTTCTGTGAGTGATGCATTAAATTTATATTATTAATTTAATTTTCGTTGAGTTATAATTAATTCTAGTCAGATGCCTAGAACAAATGCTAAAAGAGGAAAACAGCTTCGCGAAAGAAAGGAAGAAAAAATAAGGAAAACTAGTAGCATGTCCTATCGAAATCCTATATATCACCAGGTATTCCTGTCGTATCTGTTATCACCTTCATCCATAAAGTTTTAGTGTTGTACACACCAAAAGATGCTGCAATCATTGAATTGGATGATGATCAAAAGCCTATTATCTTAACTGGATACTTCAATGTTGATTTTGCTTCAGAAGAAGCAAAGCCACTCATTGAATTATTGAAACGGACACTGAGTTTGACAATGAATACTGATTCTAGAGAAGGAACAACAAGATACGGAACCACGATTGATTCAGTTTTCTCACGTTTTCTTGATTGGCTACGATCGAGGATTTTTATATTCTACTTCAATTACCACAAACCTATTGTGTCTTTCTTGGAAAATGATGATGCAGAAAATTGAATAAAAATATTATTTTCATACAATAAATGATGTTCGAATTTTATTTGATTAAAGTAAATTCCCCCTGCAGTTTTATATATTTAGATCTATTCTTGCTTACGGCCAACGTCGCCAAAGAAGTTTCACTGCTATCGCCTGGCTTTCCACGGTTTTTTTTTTCAAATATATCCCTTCCCTTGAAAGTAATTTGGGTACGCCATTGGTTCTTGATATTATCTTAGATTTTAATAACTATATAAATGTTATGAAAAGGATAGATATCTATTTTTAACGGCTTTATTTATTTAAATCTCTTTCAAGTTGTTTAATTACAAAGTAGAAAACTATTTTGAAAGTTTAAATAAATATACGCATTGTTAAATCAATTACAAATATATTTAAATATAAACAGGAAAAAATTAAAATATTATTTTAAAAAATTAATATAGTACACTATAAGATGTTTGATTTAAAATTAGTAGAAAAAATCTATAACATTCTTACCGGATTCAAATGAATATGGAATTTAAAAGAGACATCTTATCATAAGAATTACATACACACATAAATTTCAGAGTTCTGTTGTCTTAAAAACAATTTCCTCAATAAGCTAAATTCATGTGACATGATAATCACATGATAACTATAATCACGTGTTTCCGACCAATCTGTTCTTTAATTCATATGACATCATAGTCACATGATAGATGCGTGTTCGTTTTTCTAGCCTATCTGTTCAGGCGTTTTGCTGTTGCCAATTTTAGCTTTTTCTGAAACTTTCTTCTAAAAAGTTCATAGTTTGCAACTGTAATAACTTACTGTGGTAAACAAAATGCACTTGATTTAATAGTAGAAATACAATATAAAAGTTTTTTTTTTTTTTAAATTTGGAAAAATTTTTAAAATTTTAAATATTAGTGCATTTTTACCGAACAAGAAATTTAAAATTGTATTTAAATTTTACTATTAGAACAACAAGGCTAACGGCAGCTTTGAAATCAATTGAGAACACGTCATTGTATTTATCACGTGACCGTCATGAATTTAAGCCATTTAAAAATCATCGAATTCTGTTACAAAATATAAAGATAAAAACAATTAAATTGAAAAGAAATTAAACGTTCTTTTAAAAAAATAATTAAATAATAATACTTTATTATTTGTATGCGCGAAACATTTTTCTTTTGTAATATATCTCCCTTTTTTTATAATTTTTGGTGAATCGATTGACCAGTCGTATTCTCAAAGGGGTGGGGCAGATACTTTTCTATCATTTAAGAATATCTATGGAAATACAATCTGTTTTCAAATACAAATGTAGAATGATTATTTTCTCCCTTAGCTGTGCGATATGGTCGCGTACCCAAACGCACTCGTGAGCGCATGGAGGAAAGTCGAGTCGCTCAATCTGAAAATGACCAGTCCATCAGGGACATGGAGAGCAAGGAACTGGCGATTTACGACCTCACACTGACCGTTACCCAGGCGCATCATGTGAACTGCGATTACACAGACATGAGGACGAGAGGTCTCGTCAAGAAGCCTGCAATATTCGTGAGTCCCTCACCTCTTAGTTTGATGATTTACTATAATAAAGTCATAACTTTGATACTGTAATAAAGCCATAACTTTGTTACTGTAATAAAGTCATAATTTTGTAACTGCAATAAAGTCATAATTTTAGTGTCCCCTTAACAAAGACATTATTGCTGTAATGAAGACATTATTACTATAATAAAGTCATAACTTTGTTACTGTAATAAAGACATTACTATAATCGTCATAACTTTGTTGCTGTAATAAAGACATTGTTACTGTATTAAAGTCATAACTTTGTTACTGTAATAAAGTTGTATCTTTGTTACTGTAATTAAGTCATAACTTTGTTACTGTAACAAAGACATTTCATTTCAAAATGCTTTCTAGCGCTTTGTATAAGCAATATGTCATTATATATAACATTTATTGAATGCTATTTTATTTAATTGATGTTCATGGTTATCTTATAACTAGTTCCTATCAAATTTTGAATGATATAAACAGTGCTTATTGTTGCTCGTTGTCTTGATTTATAGTTGAAACTAAAGGTATTTACTTCAATTTATTTTAATAGTATTTCTAATTAGTTCTAATTTATAAACTTTAAGAAGACATTATTTGATTTTTTTTTTCTCTACATGTAAGATGGGATTTTAACACAGATATTTCAATCAACTAAATTTCAAAACTAATTCAAACGAAAAAAAAAATTTTTATCAAAAAGAAAACAATAATTTAAAATAAGATAAGAATATAAAATTTTCTAATAATCAGCATATTTCAACTACGAATAAATTATGTGCCCCTTTATTGAAAATCTTTCTATGTAATGTGTTTTTTAAGATTTTATGAGCTTTTCATAACATTCAGTTAATCCAAGTACTTTTCTATTACGTAATTTAGTATTTTTAATAAGATAACTGTATTTTGTCATTAAAATTTTTAAATTTAATTTTCAGTATTCGTATTAATAAGTAATCTTGTCTTGTGTCGTCAAAATAAACTTTTGTTTTTTGGTTTTGGTTCTTATAAAAAGCTTCAAAATTTTTGATATAGTTAATAATGTCGGATGAGGTACTTAGGGACTTACGTATTATGCCGTCGACGAATTACTCCAAACAAAAAAACATCATCAATTCAAAAATTCATAAATGCTGTATCTTATTTTGCTGCAGGGGAATGAGGTAACGGTTTCCCACTGGCTTTTATCCGTTTTCGCGTCTTATTTGATAAAAGGGGTAGTTAATTATCCCGGGGTGATGCTTGTTCGTATAAACTCATAAATGAAACATTTATGATATATTTCTAGAGCCTGAATGACTTCCAGAGCGAAGGGGGTGGTCCCGATAGTGTGGAACACCAGAAGATCGTGATGTGGCAACACTTCGCGACGTTCTTGACCCCTTCCATCCAGAGGATAGTGGAGTTCGCCAAGAAGATACCGGGATTCTCGGAGCTGACGCAGGACGACCAGCTGCGCCTCATTAAGAACGGATTCTTCGAGGTGTGGATCATGCACGCGGCTAAACTCGGGGGCCCCTCAGAAACCCATCACCCTATAGGATTACATACAAGGAAAAGATAGGCTCATGTTCGATGTGAGTTTTTTTTGTCTTTTCATCCATTTACTTTCCATTTTCGTCAATTTCAAAATAATTTTTTAATTGGTAAAATCCAAATCATCGGTTAATTCCTCAAAAATTAAGTCCTCCATCGGTGACTGGGAACTGTAGTAACTCAGGTTCCCGTATTACTGGGTAGACAGTAACTCAGGTTGCAATACTACTAGGGTAGACTGTAGTAACTCGGTTGCAATACTACTAGGGTGGGCAGTAACTCAGTTTCTATACTTTAACACTCCGTTCTTCCTCTAACATAACCTCTATGTTCTTTGACCCCCGATTAATGGCAAAATTTTTCCAACCCCAAATCAAGGGTGAAACGAAGCATAGTGAAATAAGATAACCTTTAAAGGATAGAATTTTAATGAGAAAAATGGCAATTTAGAAAAGTTAGTGAAAGAAGATAGATTGTTGATCGACGCTAGAATCAGACGCCCTCCAAGCAAGGTACATACGTGTGACTACCTAGGCGAAAGATTTGGTGATAGCTGGACGTTGAGTATTCAACCAAGGTAGGAAGATTATATTCTGAACGCTGTATATTGAAGGACGAGTTGGCGGATATAATATATTTATATTGATAAGTGATTTAATTGCGGATCTGAGTTAGTTAACGACTACGTGTGTTGGTTTATTCTCATTAATATAAGTTTGTTCGATATCTAAGTAATCTAAGTTAAATTCTTAATAAAAGTCATATTAAGAATTCTAAATTCTATCATTCGGAATCACACCTCTAACAAGCGAACCCACGACAGGCTCATCGAACGATGGCTATGTCCTTCCAATACTAAGTTGACCTTAGTAATTCATTTTGCAATCTACTAGGGTAGACTGAGTAATTCAGTTTCAATACTACTAGGGTAACTGTAGTAACTCAAGGTTGCAATCTACTAGGAGTAACTGTAGTAACTCAGGTTCAACTACTAGGGTAGACTGTAGTAACTCAGGTTGCAATACTACTAGGGTAGACTGTAGTAACTCAGGTTGCAATACTACTAGGGTAGACTGTAGTAACTCAGGTTGCAATACTCATTTGCCGGGGAAGGCTAGACTTTCACACATTTTGGACCCTCTTTAGCATTTTATAATCAAAGTATGTTGAAAATATCCTTCCTTTCTCAGTGGCTCGACAGCACCAGGGTGGGCCTTGGCCTTCTTAAGAAGCCTTTTCCAGACCTGACTTCTTCCTGCTAGTGTTCTCCAATTTTTAGTTCTCAAAACTAGAAAACCTTTTGTGGGCCATCAATCCATTTTAGATTTGGTGCGTGCCAATTGGTTGTGCACTGAAGATTTATTTTAGTGTTGCGGTCTTTGTCGATTCTGACAACGGGGCTTTTAAATTCTTTTTTTAGAAGTAACAATGTAGACCTTTATAAACTAATGAAATTTGATCTTGCCAAAAGATTTTCCTAATTCTCAATAATCTTAAATTATAACATATTTTGTATACATGCAGACAGTGGCGTAACGTACACCTCCGCATCGCGGATCTGGGATCTAGGGGGCCCAAAGCTTGCCTGACGCCAAGTACGTATTTGGGCTTGGGTCCCAGATATATTTGTTGAAAAAGTTTAAAGAACAATAAATGTTTTAACCCAATGATTTTTATATTTTTACAATTCTTGGTAACCTTTTTGAACTAAGAGATTTCCCCCTAGAATCCTACCCAACCATTCCTACATAAAATATAAGTTTTTGCAAATATTCTGCAACGCCCATTTTGTGAACCATGATCTGATTCTCAGAAATTAAATATGAAGAGCTCCAGCCCATAACGCGTGATTTAGAACTGACGAAACCAAGTATATAAAGAAAAAAATAAGTAGAGCAGTACTCAAAAATAGGGTATGAAAATTCAAAAATAAAAAAAAAAAAGTTCCAAACAATGCGGTGCAAAGAACGGTTTCAGTTACTTGAGAGGAATTTTTTTTTTGAAAGAATAATAATACAATTCATTTGTCAATACCCTATGAACTACTTTATGAATAAAAATCACATCATCAACTTTTATCCAACACATCTTTTATTATACAAACACTATTGCAAAAAAGATGTAGATCAGATATACATAGCTTGAAGTTCCAAGACAAAGCTAGCATTTTGGAATTATTATTTTTACAAACTCAATTTTACAAATCAGTTGCGGAAACCGTTACCAGTTAGACAATTTAATAACAAACGATTTACTTAAACAAATGCATTATAATCATTTAATTAAAACAGTAAACGATTTAAAAGAAAGCAAGTCCAAAAAAAAGATAAATCTGCCAAAAGATATTTTAACACCTACTTTATTTTAAAAATGGTTCTGATGAGGATTTTATACCTTAGCAAAGACAATAGATTTTTAAGTGTCTAGTAAAAAAAAAAAGAAAAAGGAAAAAGAGAAAACCCAATTAAAACATTGCTACTGCTAAACAAAATGGCTGGAACGGTGGTGCAAGTCATGTAACTAACAGTGTAGTTTGAAGCTTAAAATTGAATTAATTAGTATTGATTTAAAACTTAATTAAATTCGTGAAGGTTTTAAAGGTAGTAATTATTTTGTCGTCTTGTATTTATAATTGTTTTAAGAATGTGATTAGATGAGAAAGAAAAACATTTGAGCTTTAATAATTGGACCGTTATGCTTTCCATTTGCAAGAAAAACATTTCTAGCTAATTTGAGGATAAATTTTTTGCAATTTTCAATTTGGAGATCATTATGGATGATTTAGTTTTATTTAGAAAGTGGTTAAGGGAAAAGTATAACTTTCAGTGACTGAGTTACTGGGTTGCTTAAAGAAGTAGCTTTTTTTTTTTATGAATACTATATAAGGATTTGAAAATAAGGAGTCTAACGAAAAACCTGTTAAAAAAATTCCAAATTGTTACTGTTATTTGAAAAATATCACCAGGAGAAATTCAATGAACAAATTTCTGATTTTGATATACAAAAAAAAATCAGAAATCTATTTTGAAATTAGATAAATAATGTTTTTAGTTTCCTGTATTTCAGTCTCTGCAATCAAATAGTTAATAAAAAAGTTCTGAAAAAAAAATTGCATATTTTTTATCTTGAACTAATTGCAGAATCATATTTTCTGTTTTTAGTGCAGAACTGATTCTTACTTTCAAATATATTATTCTCATTATTCGTCTCACTGCATTAATGTATTTTTTGCTAATTTTTTTTCGCAACTCGTAATGACATAATTGTATAGGAAATTCTAATCAAAAATTAAAGCACCATTCTATTATTTTTAATATAAAGTAAAAATTAATATAGTTTCCATTAATTACGTAATAATTCTAACCCTATTGAAATAAAAGTTACAATTTTATTCTATTGATTTTAACATGAAATTTAAGTCAAAATATTATTCCATAAATTTTTTAATGAAGTAAAAGAGAGTTTTAATACATTGTGTCCATATAATTCTAACACTAAAAATATAAGTTAATAAATTATTCTCTAACTACTAGTAGAAGAAATTAAAATTAATTCGTGAAATATCTTCAGATATTGACAGTAGACTAACAATTCTGAGTTATTTTACAAGAAAGCAAAAACGCCAAACGAGAGAATAAGAGAGAGAGTCTAATAAATAATTATTTTACTCAATTCCGTATTTAATTATGTTGAAAAAAAAAGATTTTAAAAAAGTAATAAAATAATGCTTTTTGTTTCCAAAGCAACAAAACTATTTTTTACAATGATTTTTCTTGTCTTTTTATTTTTCCCAGTACGAATTTGTATTGGCTCTCTTCAATTTCGTAACTTCCATCAACAGTTTGGATCTAAATGACTCTGAAATTGGACTTTTCTCTAGCGTCATTCTCCTTACATCAGGTAAGTAATATGATATATTATTCTAACGAAGGTGCTATTATATGTGTATGTGTATGCACCTTTATGAAAAGAATTTATTAATTTTATCATCGTAAAAGACTTTTTGACTTCCAGATGAAATGTGTATGTCAAAATGTAAATATATTAATTGTAATGATATTTCTTGTTTGCTTGATGAAATTAATTTACATTAGCTCTCATTAGTAATTCTTCAGTAAATTGGATAAATAATTTAAATTTATAAGCTATAGAACCCATCAATAGACAGCATTTGCACTTCGAACGTTCAAAACAGAAAATGGTGAACTCACCCTCCCTACAGCTACCAGACATTTGTTAATACTTGCTCCACATTTGCAACATTTTGAATTGCAGGAATCGAGTGACCTACTATTTCTTATATATGTTCTTTTGGCGAAAGGTCTGGTGACATTTATAGCCAAGGAAAATTATCAACAACATAGAGGCAGTTCAGAGATATATCAACCGTATGCCTGGTATTACCTTGTTGAAAAACGGTCCTAGACAACGTGCTATGAAGGGTAACACAACCAATCACAGGCTGTCATCAGCAAATTATTGAACTGTTGAGACTGTACGCATGATAACCAGAGGCAACCTACTATTGTAAGAGATATCTGTCCATACCATCACGTCGAGAGTAATGGCTGGATGCCTTTGTAAAACAAAGACTGATTGAGATCGTCTTCACGGTCCTTTTACAGGCGGATCCAATGATCGTTTTTTCCAAGATTGAATCGGAATCTATCGTGGATACTATGAGATACCAGTGTGCTGGCAGCCATGATGATCGGGTACAGTACCATTCTTGACGATTCTGGCAATGTTATGGGGTTGAAAGCAGATATCTTAAAGGTTATTGTGAGCCCAATTCCATCATTACTAAGCTTCATGTCATGAGATGGTGAAACATACCATGGATATTCTTCCCATACTGTAGTACACTGAAAGAAAGCAGTGATGTAGTTTCGGTCACACACATTGCACAATTATCTTATCTTGCTCGTATTTGTGAATCTTCGGCCTCCAAAGTCTACATCTGATTTAGATCTTATTAAGACTGATTGAGATCGTCTTCACGGTCCTTTTACAGGCGGATCCAATGATCGGTTTTTCCAGGATTGAATCGGAATCTATCGTTGATACTATGAGATACCAGTGTGCTGGCAGCCATGATGATCGGGTACAGTACCATTCTTGACGATTCTGGCAATGTTATGGGGTTGAAAGCAGATATCTTAGAGGTTATTGTGAGCCCAATTCCATCATTACTAAGCTCCATGAGATGGTGGAACATACCATGGATATTCTTCCCATACTGTAGTACACTGAATGAAGGCAGTGATGTAGTTTCGGCCACACACATTGCAAAATTATCTTATCTTGCTCGTATTTGTGAATATTCGACCTCCAAAGTCTACAATACGTTCTGTAGCAACTATTGCTGCCAATATCTTTGAACAACTGAGTCCGAACGTTGCAGGTGGCAGTCTATTGCTTGGTCTGAGGAACCAGCTTCACACATCTCGACTATGTGACCACGTTCGAAGTCGTATATTCGCTATAAGGTATTCGGGAACGTCATAACAGTATTATTGAGTTTGTCTCCAAGGGATTATAATGCTGACAACGAGAGAAAATTAAATCATCTGCAATTGTTACCCATTTAAAAATGCTAATTTAGCAGTAGAAATTCGCGCTGTGATTGAAGTTAACATTAATCGGCCGAGTAATGTACACAGACTGTTTTTAAGGGAGGGTTTTCCATTTTAAAAAACACTGTTAGATGAAAGCGCAAAGGCATAATCATTATGTTAAAAATTTAAAATTTTGTGATTGAGCTCCCAAACCCCTTATGTATGCCTATGAGTTGATCTTGAAAATTTAATCGATTTTGATATAAAGCTGCATCCAACCAGGCATACAATGAGTGTCAGCGTCTAACAATCAGAGACTTCATCTTGGGCGAAATGAAGTCTGATTGGCTAGACCTTGACACCTGATTGTTACGCCTTGTGAATCACTAAAGAAATATGCACACGAAATTTCAAGATGATCAAATTATTTTTATAAGAATGCTACCTTTTAAAAAACATTATTTTTTTCAAAATAGAGTTTGTATCTTACTTTTAAAGTTTACATATTTAAAAAATGCATTCAAAAGCATATAAAGAGAGAGCTATTTAAGTTCATTCACATGTTTTAAAAGTATATTCAATGAATAATTTATATATATTTAAGAAAATTTCAGTTTTTTATTTTAAGGATGCATTGAATTATTTTAAAGCATGCATTTAAATGAAAAAAGTACATATTTTTTACTAAACGATGTTTTTATTTTAAATTTTAGTAAGGTATTTAATTTTTTCAAAATCGAGTATATATTTAATTCAAATTTTTAATGTAACACTAAATGTTGTTAATACTATATTTTATGGCATATTTGACTAATCATAATTTGATTTAAAAATATATGATTGATTTATAAATATAAATATATTATATTTAAATTTTAAAGTTTAATTTTTTAAAATTTATATTTAATTTAAAAATGGTTACATTTAAATAATTAGATTTCTGAGTATGATTTATATGTATCCAGCGGAAGAGAAAATGATAAATTATTATATTTACCCGCTTGACTAACTCTTTTGTCTTCTCCAACAGAACGAGTTGGCATCTATGACCACAAAATCATTGACCATATCCAGGAACGTCTGCTCGAAGCTCTGAAGGTGCAAATCACAAAGCACCACCCCGGTGAGCCTAACACCTTCCCCATGCTCATGATGAAGCTCCCAGAGCTCAGGTCTCTGGGAGCCAAGCACTCTGAGCACCTGGACTGGTTCCGGGCCAACTGGACGAGACTCTCGGTACCAGCGCTTTTTGCAGAGATCTTCGACATCCCAAGATTCGAAGAGCACGAGCAATAAACTACACAAAACAGTGTAAGTTAAACTCAGACCGGTTGTTGAAGCATTGTAAACCTGCGTTGCGTGTGATGTTTGAGGCAAAATGAGGGTAGTATTCAAATGTGGGTAGAATTTGAAAGATTTCGAACGTTTAAAAATCACTTCTGAATATGGCAGAATTAAGTGAACAAATGTTCACTTAACACGCTTCCTTTCATCTAAGGAAACTATTCTCATACACTAACTATCACGCTTTGTTTGCTGTTTTTGGTTAAATGCTCTTCCAGCAAGCAATTGGCGAATTGTTGGCGAAAGCTGTATTTTGCTTTTTTTTTTGGCTTAGCTTAGTTTCTTTAATTTAGTGCGTGAAATGTGTTTAAAAAGACTAGGAAATTATCACTGGCGTAGTTCTGAATGGACCCCGTATCAAAACTCCTTCGAGGGCCCTTTTTTTTAGAAAAGAAAGCCTTGTTAATGGTACATGTTGGGGCTCCTGTAGCATGGTGGCTCCGTATCATTGATACGGCTGATAGGCGGTAGCTATGCCCGTGGAAATGATACAAGAGGAAAGAAATTTAGAGTTAATTATGAATTATTTCGTTTCGGACAAGAAGTATAAGTGTTTCGAATATTTTTTACGCCCACAGTTTGTGAAATATGTTCAACTGTTTTTTGTACAATGAGAACAATCATTTCATTATGGAGCCGAGCTACATGATTGGTCATTGTCAAGAACTCATGGCTAGCTTAGTTTCTATTTAGCATGGGTATGAGCAGTGGCGTAACGGAGAATATCAAGGTCCCCCTGCAAAGTCAGGTTTTGGGCTAGTAGCCAGATCTTGCAAAGCATTGCAAAAGCATAACACCAGGTTTTGAGCTCCCTCGGGGGTGTACGTTACGCCACTGGGCCAGAAGCCCCTGATGCCACGGACCAGTAATGAATAAAGTCTGGTGACGTTAAATCTGTCTTGGCTCAAAATCCTCTGGTGTCGTTTTCGTCATTTGACCGTAGCTCAGAGTTACTTGGTGCATCGTCTACAATCCACGTATGTCACCAATGGTGACGTTAATAAACAAAGATGCGACAATAATTCTTTCTATTCGTCGTTAATTCAGATTCGTTACTTGGTCGTCAGTAAACAACATTACGTTTTTTAACAGCAATTGTGTCAGGAATAGTAATGGAAACTGACCGCTTGAGATATAAATCAGATGAATTCAGCAGTATGATATAAACCAAAATACAAATTTCCGATGGTCGATATACGTAAAATGCCTATTTTAATAAGATTTTGAACCTCTGTAAGTGATTTTAATAGTTGATCAAATGATTTATGAGTTTTTAAAGTGTTTTGAAAGGCTACTTATCCGATTTTTTTTCTTTATTTTCATTTCTTTCTTGTAACTTCATTTCTTTTATTAGCATAGGAAGAACCATCTTCTAACAATCAATGGTAAGTATTCAATTACGCTTCTAATATCAAGAAGTATGATTAGCAAGTGGAAGTAAAGAAATGCATCTTAACAGATAAGCTATATATATGAAAAATTTAAAAATTATTCCCGAAAATGCATTTTTAAGTCCAGATTTAATAACAAATTTAATCAGCGAGTTCAGTTCAACATCGGACAAATCTCAAAAGATGTTAAAAGTAACCAGGCGTTGATATAAGTTACTACTTAGAATAGGGAATGTATGTATAGCTACCAAAAGCAATCCCTTTTAATTACATTTTTTTTTCCTTCTGCTGAGGAAATTTTTGGATAACATTACTTTAGTTAGAAATATTTTTAATATAATTAAACCTCGAATCTAAATTTTTAAGAATTACTGTATTTATTTTCATTCAGATATTGAGGTCTAATTTATAACGTTTTATTTTGTATGATTAACTTTTATATCTTCCATTGTTGTTATTAAAATTAAAACATTTTATTCTTCGTATTTAAGGATAAAATAAAATATTTAAGTTTTAATAGTGTGAAGGATATTATACCTCCTCATAAGTGCTATAAATTCTGTAAATTAGTAATGCTGTTAAAGTTAAATAATTGCTGTTAACTAATTGCAACAAAAAAATTGAAATCTATCAGATTAAATTCCATATACCGCCTCTTGTTGAAAAGCAGGTTTCCCTTTAAGCATCTGGATTAAAGATGCATCCAGTAGGCGTAATGGAGAATGTTCGGGGCCACCTGCAAACTCAGGTTTTGGGCCCCAAGCCCAAATACGTACTTAGCGTCAATCAAGCTTTGGGCTCCCTAGAGTCCCTGTCCCTCCCCCCCTCGCAATGAGGGGGTTGCGGGCTGTACGTTACGCCACTGGCTCTATCGTATTTACGTAAAACGATGGTATCTCCACTTTTTGCACATCGTTGCTTTTATTTGCATTCGAAGAAGTTCGAATTACTTTTAACTGATTTCTCATGATGATTTTTACTTTGTTACTCATCGTTTAAAGAAACTTTCGTATTTTCAAAAAATTTCAAGTTTATTTAAATGTTGCTCTGAGGTAACCTTTTTGAATGAAGAAACAAAATAAATGAAAAAGTCGTTCTCACGTTTTTAAGGAAAATGTGAAGACTTTTAAAGGGTAAGATTTTTTAACTATATGCATTTCACACAGCAGCTAAGGAACGAATTTTTGAGTCTTAAAAGATCGTATTAATCCACAAAAAAGGTATCTGATTAAAGCTTTGCTCTACTGGATTAGAAACTTCAAACTGAAAGCCTGATGTTTAATATGGTCATTGTAAAACAAAGATTATAGTTTAAATGACAGAATTTTTTCTGTATAAGAAGTTATCTGAGTTTTACAACAATTGTATTAATACCTTCGGCTTTTATTTTGTCTATATATTATCTTGATCTAATTTAAAATGTCTATTCGTGTATTATTCCATTCATTGAACAAATGTTTTAAAAATGCATGCTCTTCTAATTATAATCATAAAGTACATATTCAAATCGTTGTCATCAAAAATAATGATACGTTTGCAAACTGTTATTTACTGCAGTGTATATGTTTGACGCCTTGATATAATACACTTGTTTTATGTTTTGGTTGTTTCAGATTCTTTTTTTCTTCTTTTGTTACGAAAAGTGCAAGAGAATGCTGTTGGACTCATAATCGAACGAATGTGTCAAGACTGATTCCATCAGGAGAGAAGAAAAAAGAAGGAAAAAAAAAAAGAAAACCAGTGAGCCAACAAAATCGAAAAAAGAAACCCTGTACAAAAACTTGCAATTTTGAAATGAATGGGAGTTACATGGACGAAGTAAAAAGAAGAAAAAAAATAGTAGTTCATTTCAAAGCATGTGCCCTGAAAACCGTCATTACGTGTGCTTAATTGTTTCCCCTGATCTGTTATCAAAAATCTCGTGAACATCGGGACCATGGTTTTTTTTGTATTTAGTATTTATTTTGAATCATTGTTATTCCGTGCTTATCCAAACCCATCGTTAAAACTGATTGATTCGTTGTAATATTGCTTGTTGGGTGGTGAAAGATTTGCAAAGGACGCATGGAACAAAACATCTCATTCTTTATCGCAATTTTATATTCTTTGTTTCATTTAATGCTCAGTGTTATTCATTTCATTATGCTTTCATTAAATAAAAAAAAATGCAAGGGTTCTTTTTGTTTTTTGGATGAAGCCCTCCACATTTTTGTACCTGAAAACAGGTCCAAACATCGGAATTTTCAGTAAATGGTCACAGTATTACGAAGATTGTTGTATTGAAAGTGAGCAGCATAAGCCAGGGATGGGCAACACTATTAGCTTCAGGGCCACATTCAGGGACCAACTGGGCCCAGGGCCTCGTCCTTGGTGGGGGATGACTAAAGTTCGGGAGTAAGATTCCTAGTTGAGAAATTCTCGTCACAAATTAATGTCAATCAACTTGCATCAAGATCAACTCTTGTTAATCTTCATGCAAAATAAAGCTGCTCCCAAACTATGTTGACCCAAACTTATAGAACAATTCTGCTTGTCTTGGCAAGGCCGCAAAAGAGCTCTTCGAGGGCTGCATGTGCCCGCGGGCCGCTATTTGCCCACCCCTGGTATAAGCAATTTGAGGCCATTCACTAAAAATCGTGATTTTGAGACTAGCATCAAGAACTCCATATTGAGTTCGAATTGTTAACATTGTACCGATATTGTTGCATCTGAGGTTGTCAACTGTGTGTTTTGTGGCCATAACAGACCTAACGAATGCATATAGAAGGAAGGAAAAATCCTCGCATGTGTGCTAATTATGGGTTTATTTTTGTAACAATAGAAGAAAATAAAACCTCTTGAATTCCATTTAACAATGTTAAAAATACGTATCTGTCAATGAATATCACCACAATTTAATATCAATTTTATAAAATCGAATTTCGGTCAAATAGTAAATAATTAGCAGTTTGTGGCCCATTTAAAATGTACAGTAGTATATGAATGGATAACTCAATTTAGCGTAAAGATAACTTAAACGGAAATTCTTGTAAATATATTTTTTAAGCCACATTATCGGTAGAACTTCCGATTTTAATTGCACAAGCTTCATTAAACCCATAAACATTAGCTTCTTTGATGACGATGTCAATTAGGATGACCTTTATCTCGTGTTTATTGTAGTTTGTTGAATTATTTTGTACGAATGAATCTAATATCTATTTATTTGTTTTTGGGTTGCCTACCTCATTAATTGTTTATGTGTTTGTTCAAGCATATTCATTGGAATTACATGTAAGATGATCTGTTTGTTCTGATGTGTTAAAGTGTTGAAAGCTAGAGCCGCAGATGCGTCCTTTGCAATTCTGGATGTGTACAACATTCTACTCTGAAATTGTGTAAAGCTATGAAAATTGCTGAACATAATTATTAACCTGAAATGTAATTTTATTTTTTATTAAAATGAGGAATCGATTTAAAAGTATAAAAGTAAAAATATCGAATTCGTGAAGCTTAATCTTTAAAAAAAGACAGTTAATATTTTGTGAGAGTGAAAGGTACTTTGCAGCTCTTGGATTGTACTTGGAACAGCTGCCAGCTGGAACAGCTGCCTCTTTCCTTGTTCAAAGTTAAAAAATACGAGGTCTGTCACCAATTACAAACAGAGCTTTACACAATACACAGAGTTGAAATAATTGTTCTGAAAGAAAGTGCTATTGATAATTATGTTGGTAAAAGTAAAGTTATTTGCAGTAAGCTTCATATTTCCAGATTTTTCTGAAATTTTTATGAAAAATACTCATTATTCATTGAAGATAATAATTAAAAAAATGTGTGTTAGGGAAAATAACAATAGAACATAATTGGTATATAACTCTACACTGATAATATTTTTAATTACTTATTGTTGAAGATATAACTTTTTAAGTTAATTTTATTAATCGAAAACTCTAAAACATATTTCAAAATAAATAAATAAATTCAAACATAATCTTTTATATTTTTTTAACAACAAAAAATGTTTTTTCCCTGAAAATACTTGAAATGACATAATAGTCAATGCTTTCTTTAGTAATTTTCTTAAAAAATTTTTTATTAAAAAAAAACTGTCTCTGTTGACTTTATATCCGAATTAAAACATTCTTAAATCTTACAAAAACATTTTTTCACTTCAAATTTATTAAATTAATTCCATTTTTTTTTCACTGTCACTTGTTAGACACTACATGCTCATATAGTTAGACCTGGAAATATGAAAGTGTTGAGGTAGCAGGTAGCTTACGTGCATATTTAAAATGTTTTATTGTTAAAACCATGCACTAAGCGAACTGCATATGTTATTGTAACAAGTTGTTGAGAGGTTGAGGAGTGATTTTGTTTAATATTTACATACCCCATATCCAAATAGTGTTCATGTTCATCTTTCATGAATATTTAAGGTGTGTAGTTAAGGTTTTTGTTCATTTTTAATTTTAGTGTTTCTTATCTCTTTGTGGAAGAAGTGTCATAATTTTTTTGTCACATGGAAGGGTTTTACTTAAATAATGCTAAAATTTTCTTAGAACATTTTTAGAGTTTATTTCCTTAAAAGCATGTACGATATCTGAATTAATGATCCAATAAATTTATTTATATTTCTTTGTTTATTATTATTATTTTTTTTCTTTACAAAAAGAAAAAAATAGATATCAATAGTTTGTGAGTTTACTTGATAAAGATTTTCTACCAAAAATTGAATAATACTGACATCAGTATTCCTTTGCAAAGTTTTAAAAGTAACGATTTCTTAGCAGTGTATAGAAAAATGTATAGAATACCCATGTAGGTTCTAGTTGAAGAGTATCACTTAAAAAATGTTTCGGTTTTATATGATGTAATTTGTTGATATTTGCAAAACTAAGCTTTTTTTTTAAAGTCAAATGTGTGTTACTCTATAAGCAAATTTGATAAATTTTTATTAAATCGTTTTAAATGTAGTTGGTCAAGGTTGTATGTTAAGCTTTTTGTGTATTTGGGGTATAATGTGTTGCTTCAAGTGATAATGTTGAAAATTTACATGTATAAAAAAAAAAATCTGTGAAAGCTTGCATTAATTGTGATGAAAATGTTTCGTATTTTACAGAGTTTATGTTTCCTCGAAAGACTTTTTAATAATGAACATTTGCGCTGTGTTTGGTTACTGTGTTGTAATGCATTTAAAAGTTAGTTGCCCATACGAAAAAAAAAATGGCTAAAATCTTAATATCTTTCATAAACATGAAAATAATTTTCATCCTCTGGTCAGTTTAAAAGAACCATTGAAACAAATCGTTCTTAAGGGCAAATGTAAAAAAAAAGAAAAAAGATGGAAGAATAATAAATTACTATTGAATTGTTACAATTTCTAGTTTTGTAAAATCTTTCTCTAGAATTAGGCTTAGCGACTAAAATCAAACATAACTTTTTCGCGAATTTGTTAAATTACATTGTAAGTAAGCGATATTCTGGAGCTTTTTATGAAGTACAGTAGATATTATAGTGCTGCAGTAATTTATAGATAGCGAAAGAATTTCATTACACATATTGTACATTAAAATCTACATAAAGTTTGATAAATTGTAATAATCACATTTGTTATATATATATAAAAAGTTCTCAGTCTTATGTATCATTTACATGATATATATAAACTTACTCTTAAAATCTTTATAATGTTTCAAAGACACAACTTATTAAAAAAAGACCCAAGCATTTTTAAAAATGCAAAAACTACTTTAGACTTCGAGGAAATCCTGTATTTATATATTAATTAAATAATACTGTTCTACACTTGCATATACTCAAGACGATAAATTTAAAAGGTAAATAAATTAAACAACTCTACTCGTCTCCAATACCAGGCGTAGTTTTTATAGCTAGGCAGGGTTAAGTTTTTGAGAAAGTTCTAAATGTTCTTATTGCTTATTTACTTCCTTTACTATTTATGAGAATTCTTAGATGGTTTAATTTTATTTAATTTCGTATGTTATTTTTTTTGTAATGCCATTTAATATTTAATTAAGAAGAAAAATGATAAATTCAATAAATAATCCATCAATAAATATAAAATAATGATCAGTTTTTTGAAATATTCTTCGAATTATGAATACGATTGCGAAATTTCTTTCCTGGAAATAAATAATATTTTACTAACCAAGGTATTTTTAAAAATTGTACCTTGTTTTTCAAGACGAATTTTATATATATATATATATATATTTACTTTTGGGAGATCATTTTGTTAGTAATTCGAATGTTTTTGCGAAATTCTGTTACCATGCTTTTATTTAAATGGAATATAACGTGTTTCATTAATTTAATTAAGTAAATTCAATCAGGATTAATAATATTTCTCATGACATCTTGCATTTGAAAAAACAAATTATTATAAACTCATTCAATAGAAATATTTTTAAATTATGCATTATTTTATTGTTTCATTAGGGTGAAGTAGCAAACATTTTTACACGTTTCAATATTAAAACTTATTTAAACTTAAATGAAATAAAAACTTAAAAAATAAACTGAATATGTATTAATATTAATTCCAACAAAAAATACACTTACAAAAATAAAAATAAAGAAAACTACACAGAACTTGTAAGTAGGCATATTTGGTATAAGGCAGTTGCTTAAAGATAGTACATTGTTAAACTGTATGATAATGTTGCATGTACAGGAATAGTAAATAGGACAGTTTTGGCACAGTACTGCTTGGTTAGAAGCATGTGGAAAATATTAGTAGTTAGTACATGGCATATCAACATAGCTATGCATTTGTCATTGGTTATAATACCATTGAATTATTGTTTGGTGACCATTTGATTTTAGATCCGAGGAAAAAAATAGTGTGTATAAAATGTGTATTGTTTAAATCTGTTGTTAAAGGTGTTATTGCTTGAAAAATGGTACATTTGTTGTGCTCTGGTGTTATGAATTGTTAATTCCAAATCATTGCTACTGCATACAATATTTTTTATTGTGTTTTCTACAGTTATTGTGATCATTCTTGAATATATCCCAATGTTCTCTGAACCGTTAAAATGTGTATCTGGAAAACCGTGGAGGTTTAAATTTTATAAATTATGCAGTTTTTATTAAAATGTGTAAAACAATGAATTTTAAAAATTGTATTTATATTGAAAAAGTTAATATTCAAACCAAGAGTACTTACTGTAAGTTTTAGGTATATATCATATTAAAATATAATATTACTTTATATTTATTACTTAGTTTTAAAAATTTAATTGAAAAAATTCGGTAAAAATACCTAAAGTATAAAAAAAAAATTAATACCTTTTAAATTTTTTATTGCGAATTTTTGAAAAACTCGAGGTACACTAATTGAAATAGCTCTTAATAATTATTTTTTATTTAGAATATTGCATAGTGTACAATACTTTTGTAGTTGATATTACATTAGCTGTGTGTGGAGCTCAATAAGTTGATGAAAAGTTATGTCAGTGGCTAGTATGAAACTGGACTAATACTTTAGATTTATTAAAGGCAATCAATACATTTCTTTTAATGTATATTTACATAACTGTTTCGATGTTAGTTGTTTTCCAGAGCGTCATTTTAATGTTTCGGTTAGTTCGTTGTAATACAAATAAAGGAATCGTTACTGTATCACTGTACAGTCATACTTGTGTATGAATACATTTTTGTGGCCTATTTGTTACCATTTACTATGGTAGTAAAAGTTTTCAATTCTTAAGGTATTTAAGAATATTTTAAGACTATACATATTTGGGACTATTGGGGAGAGTGGAAAAATATGAAAGAACTGCATTTTCAGCCAATAAATAAGTTCGTAGTCTAATCAGCTAGACTTATTAAAATTGCGAAATGTTGAAAATAATATAATTTCAAAAACTTATACTGTAATTTTTATAAAAAGGCTTCAGTAAAGTAATCATTTATCGTTTTTTTGATTATGGTATAGCTGTAACTATAGAATTATTGGTACTTTTCCATTTCATAATCTCGCCAAGCAGATTTTTTTTTGGCGACAACATACAGTAAACATATAAAAAATGTTAATAAATATTTGTTCTATAAATTCTTTGCTTCGCAAACGCAAACATTTTAATATCGTTTATGTTATGCTATCATATGTTTTGAAAATGGGGCGGTGAAAGGTTACCATTAGAATATTCCGTTTGGCGTCTGTTGTATCATTTTTGGCGACTATTGCCTCCTTCGGCGAAATGGAAAAGTACCGAATTATTCAATCCACAAAAAAAAGTCTGGCTTTGTAAGAAATAATCGTAGATGTGTGCTATAATTAAAATTAATATACAAAGAATACAACACTACTAATTTTTAGTAATTTTAAACTAATTTTATTCGATATTCTTCATTAAATGTGACAATAAAAAATATAAAAATAGAAATTCAAAAGCTCAATTATGTACGAAAAAAAATTTAAGCTTTTCTTAATTTTCAAAATATGCTTTATTTTAAATATTGTTAAGCATAAATTATATTAACATATTTTATTTATGTAAATAATCTAAATTGAATTCCTACTCAAGCTTACATTTCCCAACATATTGATTTAATATAACTGTTTCAGTGTAGTTTATAACTGTTCTTTGTCTGTTAATGTACTATAAAAATTTCTGCTCTCCCCTAAAGCAATATAAATCCCTAGCACCCTACTTTTAAGTACAAGTTAGGTTTAACCTTTACATGTCTAAAAGGCTTTAAACTTAAAAGCTTTTTTTAATCCGCTTCTTTCTAATGATACTTATGCTGCTGCTGCGTAAATCTCAAAATATAGATAATCGTACCGATTAATAATCCATTGCTAGAAAATGGGATTAAATGGGCTTGCAAAAAAGGGCGCGCGTCATCTATTACTAATCTATGCAATTAACCTTTTAAAGATTAAAAAAATCATTTTCCTCTTTGTGCTTTCACTCGATAGATGGCGCCAGGGTTGGCTGATTAGCAATGTTATTAATCGGTCGAATTTTTGTATGTAGATAAAATCGTGTACCCCGTATCTGTTATCTTTTACTCTTTTACATTCTATTATTAGATTTAAATAACGGGAAATGAGTAATGAGCATTTGCATTTCCTCCTTTTTTATGTAGTTGTAGTTTTATATAACGTATATATTTCATTGATATAAATATTTTATGTCTTACACCTGGTTGATTGCCAGTGCCACCTAGTCTTCACTGCCAAAATTCTAAGACTAGGGCCTGGTTGGTTCAGTTGCAAATCTATGAAAATGAATTAATTTTTTTTTATTTGTAACTTAGCAGTGGCAAAGTAATTATGAAAAGTGTAAATTAATAAAGCATGTTATGGAAGCTAAAGTTTCATTCTTTGTTATTTTAATTGAGAAATTATCACACATTTATGATTTTATAAATTTTAATTATTTACTTTTAAGTAATAAATCAATACATTTCTTTCTTTACTCAAGCATATTTATTATAAATGTCGCCTCTAATTTTAATAATTTAAGGAATACTAAATTAGTGGAACAATATGTTTAAACATTCATATATAACAATATGGAAGTTTTTTACGGATTATTTACAGCAGAGTTTGTTTGTAAAAAGAATTTATGCTATGAAATTCATTGTATAGTAATACTACAAGAACATATCTATGTTTGTGAATGTTTTCATTCTATTCGTAATTCAAGAATTACAGGATATAATTCAAAAATATTTAATTATATTTTTTAATAAGGTAATATATAAAAAATATTAAAACAATTTATTATATTATAGATTTATAAATACTTTTGTAAGTATTTTTTTTACAGAATAGGAATCTTATTTCGAAAAACAGATTATTAATATTTTATTTAAAAGCTTATAGATAATAAATAATAAAAGATAGTTTTATAGATAATAATAAAAATTAATTATTTATAAATTCCCATTTTAGTAAAAATCACTTTTCTTTTTTTGGGATTTATTAATTTGATATGTATGATAGTAATAATTTTAAAGTAAAAAATGCAAAAAAATTTTTGCTTCTGTGTGTGAATTATAAAACTTTGAAATGTGCTGTACATATGCATATGAAGTATTTGAGTTATCATTTTAATTTCAGCTTCAAGAATTTAGCATTTAAACTAAATATTTTAGTAAAATAATTTTGGAGAAATAAATTAGAAAATAAAAACTTTTTTCTACGAACATGATCATTTATAATTGGAAGTAAGAGCAGAATATTAACACATGGCATTTTTCTGCAACATCTTCTGAAATAAAAAAAAGTCATACACAATTCACATAAAACGAAGAGAAACTTCAGGAAAAAAATTAAATTCATAAGCATTAATTGAAATTCTATTTTTGTTTTCCAATCGCATCATTAACTAGTCCTTGTGAAAATTGATTTTTGACTGAAAGAGGAAGTTCGTGCACATCTTATTTTAAAATTTAGATTAAACAAAACTAAGATTTGTTTTACGTTTGTTTAATTATATTCTCGAATAAATGTATTCCTCAAAAATTGATTAATTAATAAAATATTCCTGCTTTTTTTAGTTTGATATCCAGATAAAAATAAAAACTATTCAAAATTAATATAATTTGTAAATTTATTCCGTAAAGGTACTTAAAAGGCTACACAGTACCCTTTTCCAAAAAAATTTTTTAGAGACAATAACAGAAAAAATAATTTGTTTTATATTTAGATTTTATTATTTAGCTGATCCTGTAAGCAAAAAGTCAGTTTGACCAGCCATTATTTAACAATTGTAAAAAAATTAAGAATTTTTAAATTTTTTTCAAACTTTTATAAAATTCTCAATTTTTGAAATATTTCAGTCATTTTAAGTGATTTATGTTTTTTGGATTATTGTGAAAAGAATTTAGTACGGATTTGAAAATCTGTTCCCTTGTTGATTTTTAGTAATTATTTTTCTATCTAAACCTGGAAAAAACGCAATTTTTTTTAATATATTAATTTTAGCATTTTTTAAAAAAATAATTAGAGATCTCAAATCTATAAATCCATACTAAATTTTACAGAACATACGTTTGGGAGTACATACGAAAAATTTCAAAACTCTATCTTGAACAGAAAAAAAAAAGCCTTAGGGATTAAAAGACACTTATATCTTCAAAATTAAGTCTGAGAAAAACGCATTTAAAGTTTGTAAAGACGTTAAACAGAAACTTATAATACCCGTAAAGCTCTAATTTTTTAATGTTATTTCCCAATGTATGTTCTACATTAGAACACTACTTTAATTAAATACAACTGAAAACATTTTTTTAAAATTCAAAATATATTTTTTCATAATATTGATAGCATTTGTTACGACGGCGGTTATTCAGCTTAATCTTAACATAATATTTTCACAAAAGTTTTGAAACACGAAGCATTTATGGACACAATAATATAATGCTATTAACCTAAGTTAAAAATTGCCAGGTTTGTACATAAAATTGAATTTTTTTTTTCAGTTTTAAATTGGGGCAGTTTAGCAAGTTTGAGTATTTGTTGGACAACTTTAAAATACAGTACTACAGTTTGTTTACTATAATGGAGTTTATTACACGATGAAAATATTCAGTTTTATCTGCGATACTTGTATTCGGAAGTCTAATTGTAGCATCAGCTGAGGGCATATTTAGATTTATCATTTTCAGTAGCATTCCATCTCTTCGAAATATTGTTTCTCATATCAACCTGAGAACGTTTTGGCCCTTTCATTTTCTCAACTGGAAAAAATTGATGATCAAGTTTATAAGTTATATGAGCTATTTTTAAAACAAAAATTGGCAGTGCGTAATTGAATTCTTATTGAATGATAAACAAAAATTGAGTTCTCACAGTTACAAATTCATCTGAATTAAGTAACTGTGAGAACTCAAAAAGCTCAAAACGTAATCAAGCAGAAATGATTTTAATAATGAAAATTGAAATTAATAACCATTTCACACTGAAAGAGTTGATTGTACTAAAAATATTTTTAATTATTTTAATTTAAAAATTGAAAAATGCTTTAAAATGAAACCGAAACCTAAGCTCAGAAAACTTCAAATATCTGAAAAACTAATTTGTTATCAGATCTGAAATTTGGTAGCAAGCTGCGCAATGATATGGGTCACAAGAAAATGCAACACAGAAAAAAATCAAGTATGTTTGAAATCTGTAGAGTACTGTGTAGCCTTAACACGAACTAAAATGGATAGTCTAATATGTGAGTAATCTTCAAAAGTAGGTAAGTTCGTAAGGAAAATTGCTGAAAATCTGTATTTATTATTATCTGTCCGCATTATACTATGCTTTATAATTATTAATAATTTCAATAGTTTTACCTACTGTGAAATCAGTATCAGTAAAAATACGTGAATTTTCTTCTAAATTCTAGTATGACTATTTATTGACAAAACAAAATATTGCAATAAATTAATTATTTATTTTAAATAAAACACATTGAGATTATCGTCTGCTCTTTTCTATTTTTATTATTCAAACTCATAAAATAATACAAAACATAGTGTCCTGGAAGACGTTAAAACCAGGGCTTCGAACAATAATTTTTTTCATTCCGGTATTTGTTTCGATTCAACTAAAAAAATATATATATCCCATTTTTCGAATTATCAGAATTTAAATATATATATTCAGCCTTCTAATTTCTTCAAACGGACAACTGTCATCGATTTTAATATCAGGTATTTCTTTTGATAAGAACTCAGCACAATTTTCTATATCTGCTAAGTTTACTTACGATGAAGTCAAAAAATACCATTGAAAACTGTTATTTAATGTGATATTTCTTGCATACTATTCTTCGACGTATTAGAAACATGTTTGATAAAATTCTGCACTTCTTTGGTAAACTTTTCCGTTATGCCTGGATTTGATTCTCCTAAGTTAGATAATTTTCTCTTTATTATTAAAGGAATAAATTTTTCTTCAAATCGGGGATTTTTATTGAAGGACAAAATCGTTCAAGATGAGACTGACTTCTGTGATTGAAATGAGTTTAGCATCATTTTTTTGAATCGTTTTGTGGGGAAAGATGCCTGATTACGTGCAAAATACATTAATATTTCCGATAATTCATACTGTACCGGCACATGGCGCGTAACGGTTCTGCCTGGAATCTCTCTAAATACAGAAATTAAAAAATTAATTTCAAAATATTGAAAAGAAGAACGCTTTTCGAGGAAGGACAGTGCAGTGTCGTAGTATTTTTCAGTGATGAAGCTCCAATGATGCTTTAGAGAAGAGGTCGCCAAACTAGTGGTCCGCGAGAAAAATGGGGAATATACTTACTCATCACGAAAATTTGCAGCAAAAATTTCGGATAATAATTTAAGCATGCTTCTAAAAGAAAGCCTCATCGACTTATGGTCTGACGAAACTCTCAAATTTAAATTTCATTCATACTTCTCAAGATCTCAGTTTTGGCTTTCTATAAGAAGTGAATACCCTTTTCTTAGTGAACAGGCGATGAAAATTCTGATTCAATTCTTCACAGCTTGTTTCTGTGAAAAGGCTTTTTCATCTATCACAGCCATCAAAACACAGTACCGATCTCACCTTGAAATAAAAGTAGTTCTCTCTGTCTTGCAGTAACAACAGTGGATCCAAATATCCATAATCTTATTTCAAGTAAGCAGGAACATCCATCACACTAGGAATGTATCATACTAAAATTTTGATATACTTAAACCCTTTTTTAACTGTCTTTATAGTTTTTTTGTTTATTTAATTATGATTTATCAATAAAGCTTTCATAACTTGGTTCTAATTAATAGTTTCATTTTATTAACTAGGTGCACTTTATGCGTTTTTAAATCACAATATATTTTTATAAATATATTTAACACTTGAAAAATCTAATTAGTGGTCCGCGGGATTTAAATTATGAATTTACTGGTCTGTGAGGTCAAAAAGTTTGGCGACCGCTGCTTTAGAGGTTTATTTATAAACACAAAGAACTACTCACACACTCAAATATTTACATATATAAATAATAAATCTCTGGAATGGTTGACTTTTAGAGAAAAAAAAATGGACCCGAATGGCATCCTTTGACAGATACAAAACCTTCACACAAAGCTCGCTGGCGGAGCTCACAAACCTCTTTCCTCAAGAGATAACCACTGAATACTCTGGTGTGCCACTGGCGCAGGCTCAGGACCTTATGCTACCATCTAGCGCAGTGATTCCCAAAGCGGTCTATCTAGACCCCTCGGGGTCTATGACGACCTACAAGAGGTCCACGTCAGTGGAAAAATAATTTGGGGTTTGGGGGTCCAAGAGTTGTAAAAGGGGGTCTACGATAGTCTAAACCAGATCGTTACTTTAATTTTAAAAGAAAATTTAATAAAGTGTAAATCATATTTACATATTTAATAGCTTTATTTACTAAATTTACTGGAGTTAATTTGCAGTTACAAGGCGACAGCATACATTTTATTAAAAAAAGGACCATCATTTCAGTGTTTCTTGTGCCAGAATCAAGCTAAAGGAATATAAAACTGGACCTCGCGAATTTTAACAGTTTCTCAATTTGTCACAGACAATCTGCCAGAAAAATGACGTTTTAACCTATTTTCAACATTTAAATGCCCTTTATTCAGGTTTTGAAACTATGTTTGAGAATGCTTCGACTATGGTAATATCACAGTACGTAATAAATTCATGTCGTCACATTAAAAAAAATATATCTGATTACAAAAGGAACTGATTTTAATAGCCCTAACGAACATCTTAAAAGTAAAATTTAGAAAGGAATGTCTCACACAGACAGTCGTTTAGGCTTTAAAAAGACATTCCTGTTATTTATCCCGAATTATGGAACATCTCAAGAAAGTTTTCAATTGCTTTTCCCAGAGAGGAGGAGGTTCAGCGCACTTGTAAAATAAAAGCAGAAAAAAAAAAAAAAGAAGAAAGAAAGATTGGACACTACTGACCGAGGAGATTTAGGGTTAAATCTGAAAAGATTAAAGCCAATTGTTGAAAATTTCTTATTGAAGTACCAGATTCATCCCACCTATTAAAAACATTTGTTATCTTAACAATTATTTCATATAGTAATTAAATTTTAATTTAACTAATTCGCATGTGTTTTTCTTAAGTTTTAAACACTACTTAATTACAGTTAGAAACATAAGACTTTTAAGTAGTGCTATATCAGCTGTCAAAAAGCATTTAAGTTGATAAATTTGCAACAATTCAATATTAGGTTAGTAGGGGTCTACACAAAACCGAAAATCATGGCAAGGGGTCTATGAGACAAAAAAATTTGGAAATCTCTGATCTAGCGTTCTAGAATTTGTTTTGAGTTCGTTACAACAGAACCTATAAAAACAGGACTGTCCTCTTAAAAAGTGGACGATTGGTTACCGCATCTTAACACATAAAGAGAACATTCAGCACAGTAGTTTTCAACAGCAAAAAAAAAAAATCGAACAGTTCCAGTCTAAGTAAGTAGTGTGGCGAATGTTGTTCCGGCGCCAGTTGATGACGTCAGAGATCGGAAGCGAATGGTGTTGCTACCTGAGGAAGTGGGGGAGGAGGGTTTCCTAGAATCCACTTCCCCTTGATTCCGAGATGGACTCGTCTAGAAAAGGACATACGCGAGGTCCGGTTTTGAGGGTCCCGGCTGAAAGCAGAAGGCAGAAACGTGCTCTGTATGTAAGATGGTTTTTTAGTTGTTCTTGTAAATAAAATTTTACATATTTATATCTCTAGCCTGACTGAGTTTTCGTATCCAGTACGCTACAGTAGCATAAGAAATATGTTACTTTTCATGCACTAACGAAATCAAAACATGATAATTGTTCGTAAGTGGAAAATGAGATGTAGGTTATGCCGTATCAGTTCTTAAAACTATTTTTTAATGTTAACATAATAATTACCAAGTTGGTTGAATCAGCCACAGATAAAGGCAGTTGTGAGTTGTAACTGGTGTCTGCTGTGCTGTCGACAGTTACTCAGCTTCTGCCGAGTATTGCAGAAGGCCGGTAGAGGGCACGCTTAGACACCAATAGCAATCATATCAGGATGTTTTTTGCTATTCAAAAAGAAATTTAAAGTTTGAGATCTGATCTTTAAACTTAAAAAAAGTGAGGGACCGTATTGATGTTTACTCATGGGCTGAATTCATGTGACGTCGCCACTCACATGATAACGACAACCGCGTGTTTTAGCCAATCAGTTTAAAAACTTCAAGTGACGTCATAGCTACACGATAAAAGCAATCATGCGTTTTCATCTAATCAGTTCATTTGCTTCGTTGTTGCCAACTTTTGCTTTTTGTGGAAACTTTCTCTTAAAGTACATACTTGTCAACAATAACAACACACCTAGATATACAAAATGCATTTTATTTTTAAAAAAAAGTTTTTCTTCCCCCTAATGGGGCTGCGCATTGGTATTTTTAACCTTTGAAGACCCTAATACATTCTCCAGAAGCTGGTATCATTTTTTTAACGTGGCACCATATAGGCCATACCAATTACCTCAAGTAATTTTGACGCCCAGTTACACACACACATAAAATAAAGGTAAAATTGCAACATTTTAAATCTATTTTGCTTTTTCTTCAAGCACGTTTCCTGCATGAGATGATTTTCAATATTCGTATAGCATCCGGTTTCATATACTGCATGGATCACATTCGGTTATCCGAACGGTGTCTGGTCCCAATTGATTCGGATAAGCAACATTCTACTGTAAAATAAAAATAAAAATTATTATATTTTACATTTTTATTTGTTGATAATACAAGCATTTACTTACTACAAGAAGAATAAAAATCACTGTCCATATATAAAATCTATCGGTACATACGTAATATCGCAACTATTGCCAACTATATTAATAACTCGCTAAGTTGGCAATCCCGATTTCCTATGAGTCGTACGCGCTGAATCGGCAACCAGCCAGATGAATTTTAGCATAGTAATCTTCTCTCGCAACTGGCATTACTGAATGCAGATGTTAAAAAAATTCTCAACATTATGACAATGTTTGGTAAGCCATCTTCAAGTTTGGACTCAATTATATTTTTTAATAAACCCAGAGAGCCGGACCTAATGAGCTCTTTTTTACAGCCTGGGTCTGTTGCATTTATGAAAGCTTGTAGACGTACGCGCTCAAGTTGGAATTCTTTATTAATGTCTTCAGGAGCTTAATCTCTCTCTATATATAAGTTAAGTTCGTCCATGCTCAATATCACTTCAAGCCTTAAAAAAGCATATTTTTGCGATAGATTCTGCAACTGTTAGAATCTTTCTCAAATTTCAGCAGTTACTCTGTCTATTGAAGAAAACATTGTTCGCCTCAACATCTTTACTTCCGTCGCCAAATATATGCTTCCTCCTGATTCGTCTTGGGGGTTCAAAAGAAATCTCAAGCTCTTCACATCAACTTTTAGCATATATTAAAGCATCATTCACAAATTCCTCTCGTTTTGCTTCTAATGCGGTCTGTAAA
Organism: Trichonephila inaurata madagascariensis; assembly: GCA_019973955.1. Taxonomy (NCBI): domain Eukaryota; kingdom Metazoa; phylum Arthropoda; class Arachnida; order Araneae; family Nephilidae; genus Trichonephila; species Trichonephila inaurata. The sequence continues at coordinate 31,143 of BMAV01019144.1, forward strand.
ACACGTATTTTTTGAGCACATTGATGGATATTTAGTCCCTCTGTTTGAAAATAATTTTGAGCATCATTGACTTCACATAGTACCAGTTGCCAGAAGCCTTGTGACATCTCTCGCGTTCTTCCTCTAACATAACCTCTATGTTCTTTGACGGCCACGATTAATGGCAAAACTTTTCCAACCCAAATCCAAGAAGTGAAACGAAGCATAGATGCAAATAAGATAACCTTTAAAAGGATAGGAATTTTAGTGAGCAAGATGGCAATTTAGAGAAAGTTGAGTGTAGAGAAGATAGAAGTGTTGATCGACGGCTTACTTAGAATCAAGATACCACCCCGCCAACTATACCAAGGTACATACCATTGTACTTCCCTAGGAGAAAGATTTGAAATAGCTTGGACGTTGAGTATTCAACCAAGGTAGGAAGATTATATTCTGAACGCTAGTATATTATTGAGACGAGATTAGGCGGATATAATATATTTATATTGATAAGTGATCTAATTGCGCGATCTGAGTTAGTTAAGACTGCGTGTTTTGGTTTATTCTCACTTAATATAAGTTTGTTCGATATCTAAGTAATCTAAGTTACATTCTTAATAAAAGTCATATTAAGAATTATAAAATGTCTCATCATTCCGAGAATCCCACACCTCTTACTTACGCTGAAACCCCACGACATGGCTATCGAACGATGGCTATGTCACAGCCTAAGTAACATAAAAACGAATGTGATTGCATAGCGACTAATAAACTTCCTGCATCTGTGCGTGTATTAAAGCTTTCACTCGTCTCCGTTAGTTTCGTCGCTTGGGCGCGATTCAGAATTTGAAATATTTTTTGAATTTAAATATCGCGTGCTTCCCACCGCCCTTTTTCATATGCCGCCCGGGGCCAAGGCCCCCTCAGTACCCCCCACGCTACGCCACTGACAATCTATTACATCCGACATGCTAAAATCCAGTGAAGATTTTCGCCAGGTAATAACATTTTAAAAACACGAACTTTTATTTCTTCAATATTTATTTTAAGGTACAGAGTGTAAAAATAAAAAAAGCAAAAACTGCGGGGCGTCTCTGGAACAGTATTATTTCAAAACCGTGTAAAAAAAAGGATTGGGTGTAATTTAGGATCTTTTAATAAATTCAGAAAATCGAAATGAAAATGATTTTAGAGGCAGTTATTAAGAAATTGAACAGCAAAATTCATGACATCTGAAGCATTTAGTCATTACAAAGAATTTCCTTTCTGTTTCCATATTGAAGAATGTGAGTGAATGAATATTAACGTCGCACTGTGTTGAGCTACACGAGGGCTTTTGGCGACGAACCACGTAATTTTGAACCATGGTCAAGTGACGTAGACGACACCTGAGCTGGCACCCCTCTCTTCTAACTACCACACCACACCAACGGGAGGAGGTTTCAGCTCTCGACAGATTTAACGTGCATCGCTGCCCTACACGGCGGGTCTTTAGTGGCGCTCGGCTCGAACTCATGACATGCCTTCCATGGTCCGATACCTTAACCATTGGACTACCGCTGCCCCTCCATTTTGAAGAAACCTTGTTTGGTACTTACGTACTATCGCAACAATGCCAACATTCAAGATAACTTGCCAAGTTAACAAACCCGATTTCGCATGTATCGTACGCGGTGAATTAGCAACCATGAGCTTCATTTCCTATAATGTAGCCAACACGGTTGCGATAATACGTAACCCCCTTTTTTTTCATATTTTTTGTAATAGCATTGAAAAGTGAATTTATTTTTAAAGAAAGAAAATAAGAGAAAATAATTACTTTGGTATTAAAACAAGTATCTTTTGAACATTAGGATATAATAATTATCTTTCTCAATATTTTATTTTCAGTCCCAGTTTACTGTCCTCTTCCCAATCTTTTCACTCCCCTTCTTTCTTTCTAATTTAATTTTTTCTGGAAAAAGTTATAATAGATTATACAAGTGTGAGCAAAAATGTAAATAGTAAACTACTTATCTATACATATAAATAAAAATGAAGTGTCTGTTTGTAATTTGAAATTAACAACTTTTTACTAAAGGCATTTAAAAGTATATACGGTACTTATATGAAAAAATCAATCTTTTAAAATTTTTGTCTGTCTGTCAGTCTGTCTGTTTGTACCGGCTTATCTCTGAAACGGTTGGACCAATTTTGACGGTACTTTCACTGGCAGATAGCTAATGTTATAAGGAGTAACTTAAGCTACTTTTATTATAGAATTTTTAAAATGTTTGTCTGTCTGTCTCTGTTTGTTCCGGCTTATCTCTGAAACGGTTGGACCAATTTTGACGGTACTTTCACTGGCAGATAGCTAATGTTATAAGGAGTAACTTAGCTTACTTTATTATAAATTTTTAAAAATTTTGTCTGTCTGTCTCTGTTTGTTCCGGCTATCTCTGAAACGGTTGGACCAATTTTGACGGTACTTTCACTGGCAGATAGCTAATGTTATAAGGAGTAGCTTAAGCTACTTTTATTATAGAATTTTTAAAATGTTTGTCTGTCTGTCTCTCTGTTTGTTCCGGCTAATCTCTGAAACGGTTGGACCAATTTTGACGGTACTTTCACTGGCAGATAGCTAATGTTTGAGTAACTTAAGCTACTTTTATTATTTTTAAAAATTTTGTCTGTCTGTCTCTCTGTTTGTTCCGGCTTATCTCTGAAACGGTTGGACCAATTTTGACGGTACTTTCACTGGCAGATAGCTAATGTTATAAGGAGTAACTTAAGCTACTTTTATTATAGAATTTTTAAAATTTTGTCTGTCTGTCTCTCTGTTTGTTCCGGCTAATCTCTGAAAAAGCTGAACCGAGACGGAGTTTTACAGATAATGAGCAAAGATCATTAAGAATTTTCAAAAACGAACACAAAGTTGGATTATAAATTAAACAGTTTTTATTAGATATTATATTTACAGACTTAAAATTTAGCAAACATGATTTTTTTGTTCAGCTGAGATATGCAAAAAACTTTTTTTTTTAAATTTATAATTCACGTAAAATTAACTCATTAAAAACTTCTTTATCCTTCAGTCTGTATTGTTTAATTTTTCAATTCACCCGAGCGAAGAACGGGTATACCAGCTAGTCTTTCTATAAAAATATAAAACCTTATTAACTTTTTTTAAAAAAATAAATTAATTACGAATTGTAAAAATTCTGTTTGAGATAGTCGAACGATTTTAAGTTTGGCAGTGGATGATTTGCTCGAATAAAAATTTTGATTTTTTTTCTCAGAAACTAATTGCACGAAAAGTGAGCTTAATTTTTCTCAGTAAAAACATTTTGTGTTGAAGAAGTTAATACGATTTGATTTTAAATATTTTTTTTCTTTTACGAAATCCATTGCCACGATATTTTTCTTATGTAGAGATACTAAATCAAATTATTTACCTTATTTATAGAAATAATTTATTACATGCATTTACATATTCTGCAGTTTCAACATTACTGGCACAGAATAACTTTCTTCTTAATATCGTATTTAAAATTATTTTAATACTTTTAATTTTCCATGAAGAAAAGTATAGCATATTCTTAACGATTATAAATGCAATAAACCATAAATAAATAAAATGTATTATTTATTTTTAGTTTGATAATTCACTTTTATATATGTATCAACGACTTTTTATATTTTAGAAATACAGACTTTTCTTTGAGAATAAATATATGCAGAAAAATACAATATTCGAGGAGAAATAAATCCTTTTTTACAAAGAATAAATGGGGAAAGCAAAAATAAAAAGTCCTCCCCGGCGGGGAATCGAACCCCGGTCTCCCGCGTGACAGGCGGGGATACTGACCACTATACTACCGAGGACTCGATGACGAGAGCTTTTTAAAAAATGAGCATAATTAACGTCATTACTAATTCTTAACTCGCCTTTCATATTTAGTGTTATCTCTTATAATTTAATTATAAAATAATAAAAATGAAGCATTTTTTATAAAGCAAGTAGAAAATTTACAATTACAAAATAATTACAGCCGTATGAATCAAAATTCTTTCAAAAGCAACATGAAAAAATTGTTCTGTTCCAGCCTGAATACTTAGCCATTGGTGAATCAGTTATATTAATTATGAGATATATTATTTGGTTGAAGCTTTGGATATTCCCAGCCACCTAACTTCGCCAAAGGAAGCGATTTTTGTGTTTTTGGTAAATATATATAATGAAGTGCTCTAGACGGGCTTGAAAATTTGAAGACTTTCACGCGCCACAGATTAATACGTCTTGGATATTAGATGCGAGTGAAATCTCGTATTGAAATTGCTTTTTTAAAAACTCTCACAATGGTTTTCTGTTTCTTTTCCTTTTTCTGCAGCCAAAGTGGAGATATATTTATGTTGTATTTTATAAACTTTCTGTTACTTTGTAAAATGAAACAGTAAATGCATGCGCTTGTGGCGCCATCTTTAAGCTGATATTAGAGTTATATTGTATTTAATTCCATGTCACTTATTCTAATTATTTTTAAAATTTAATAAATGATTTTGAATTATAAATAAAATATTTCTTAGAAATTAACTGTTAGAGATTTATGAAAATATATAGTTCTTATTCCTAAAGCTTGGATTAAAATTCTGATATGATATAAAAGTATTATATGATATTTTATTAATTTTAATTTCATAAAACGGAATTTCTAGAAAGAATTGTAAATATCTTCAGGATGAACTGAAATTCCAAAATAATTAGTCTATATTATAAAATTTTTGAATTATTATTTATAAGGGTTTTTTTTATGCGTGAAATAAGTTTGAAAATCAGTGCAAATGTTCCTTTGATGAAATCATTTTTTTCTGCAACAGTTCATTTTATCAAGCAATAAAAAATTCAAGAGGTTCTTTTTAGGAATCTTTTAAAATCTTTTTCTTTCTTTTCATTTGTTTTGTTTTTAGCACAATAAGATATTAGTAGAATGTTAAAAACAAAGATGGCAGCACGAGCTCAAACCAGTTGAGCGAAATTTCACTTGTTACTAACATGGCCTATTTATCTATAATTATAAGATTTTAAAAAGAATAACATAATATAATTCTAAAACATTAGTACCATTATAATGATTAAAATGAGAGATTTCGGAAATAAAAATTAATTTTTTAGATAAAAGAAATTTTCTTCAATGTTTTAACCGTTGTCAAAATCCAGTCTTATTTAAAATATTCTAAAGGCGTTGGTTAGGTTTGAATTGAGCGAGACGTAATTAGGAAAAAAGTATGTGTGGTTTGTGTTAATATAATGTGAGAAATCGAGAGTATTTAAAAAATGAAAACTTGATCAAATTAGTGATATTATTTATTATATAGGATCTCCAAGCTGTGAAGCATTTAGAGTTGAATATTTAATAAAAAGTATAATAGCATGGATGCAATTAAAAATCGAAAAATATTTTATAAAACTATAGAATTAAATAGAAAAAAAATTATAATGATTTTTTGAATAATAATATTAACATTATTTTTATGTGAATATCACAGAAAAAAGAATAAAAATTTAGAAGATTTTTTTTTTTAATTCATGCGAATCAGTATTAACATAGCTTTATTAAAGCTAACAATATTTGATTTATGGTTTAAAAAAAAATCTCAAACAAGATTGCAAAAGTAGATAAAGTTAAAAAAATGAAGGTTGAACCCTTACATAGTTCCTGTACTTTTTCAGTATTTTTACCTCTTCATCGTAGCAATTAAATTAAAAATTAAAAAGATACTGTCGAAGTTGGAATATAAATAAATTTTTTAAAGAATATTACTACTCAATTCTAAAAAAATAGAAGCCGCCCGAACAGGGACTCGAACCCTGGACCGTTAGGTTAAAAGCCTAACGCTCTACCGACTGAGCTATCCGGGCTCGAAGAAAAAGGGCTTATATAAATTCCTGCATAAGGGGTACAAAATTTTCACAGAAGATAAACTTAAAATTTTAGAATTCCTGTGCTTTTCAGCATTTTTATCTCTTCATCGTAGAAATTAGATTAAAAATTAATATTCTATTGAAATTGGAACATAAATAAAGTATTTTTAAAGAATATTCTAACTTAATTCGAAAAAATACAACCGCCCGAACAGGGACTCGAACCCTGGACCGTTAGGTTAAAAGCCTAACGCTCTACCGACTGAGCTATCCGGGCTCGAGAAACGTGGGCTTATATAAACTCATACATAAGGGGTCCAAAGACTAAAGAAAGTATACTTAAAATATCTGGATATATTCACACAACCCCGGAATTTAATTAATTTTTGTTTGTGGTTTTTCTCTCTAACTAGAGTAATTTTGCATTGTAGGGTATCATTTATATTCCAGTAGTTTTCATGCCATAGAACGATTATCAATCAGGGGCAGAAACTCTAAAGGGATACGGGTAACAGAGACAGACCTTCAGATCAGTAGCGCACACAGGAATTTTTCAAGGGGGGGGACGGGGTCGAAAGTTCACCATTCTTGTATCATGCTTCCTTTGATTTTGTCGATTTTCGGGGACAAAACACAGTAAAAAACTAATTATTTAATAAATAATTAGCATAATTAATAAAATTAATCATTAATAACAAATACTTACTTAAATTTTACGTAATATATACTTAGAATTATAATCAATCGGGAAAAAAATCAAGGGCTTTTGGGGGTTCCCACCCCAGGACCCCTTGTGTGCGCTACTGCTTCAGATGGATTTTGACTCCCCCAATACATATGCAACAAGAAAAAACAAAATTAGTTAACCATTAAATAAAGTATTATTTATGGAATTTATTTTATAAGTGTGTGATGTATAACAAAATTTTCTAAGAAATACAACTAAAAATAATAGAAATTTCTTGTAAATATGTGGCTTATATATACATATGCTTAGTTATCAAAATATTACAAAAAAATAAAATTACATTATTACTTTTAGAATGGGTATATCAATTTGCGGAATATTTTTCGCGTTTCATTAAGTATTTGATAATCTTTATTTTCCTTATATTTCCTAGTCCCTTAATCTATGTCCCTTTTTTTTTCTTTAATATTTTATTACTGTTTGTAAAAATAAATCTTTCCTTAAATATTTTTTATATTCTGTTTTGGAATTAATTTTCTGTGATAATTTTGAAATTTTTACGACTGAAAATTGTACATATTATAAATAGGAATCTGTTATTATTAACACTTATATATATACATATAGCTAGCCCTGATTGGAAACTGTATCAAAATTCTTTGGGGGCACATTTTTGAAAATAGGAGCATTTTTAATGGAAATGTAAAAATATTTCGTACGTATCTGTTATCGGCAAATATTTCGTTACAATTTTAAGGCATCTAACTACATTCGGAACCATGTTCCTGTAAAAGCGTTTAAATGAATCACTTTTTTAATATTTAGTGTCACTTGGATTAGAATATACTTATAAAATATCTCTAAAAATGTTATTACAAAAAAAAAAAAATTAAATGCAATTTGTGTGTATTGGTAAAAAATGAAGAGAAGAAACATATTTTCAAAACATTCTCATTTTTTGAAAATTCTTCTGTAATACTAATAATTTGTCTATATATATCTAAATAACTTCGGTTTAGAGCAGGGGTGGGCAGACTTTTCCAGGGTATTGGCTACTTCTAATTTTTTCAAGATGTTGCGGTCCACTTCATGGCGTAGGTGTGGTAACAGGGGCTGCTCTAGGGCCGGACAAACCGGACTCCTGCCCGGGAAGGCAAATTATAAAGGCGATATTTGGATTGAATTCGAAAAAAAAATTTTTTTTGTTACAAAAAATTTGATATATTTTCTGAAATATTATTAGGTGAGAATTTGGTATTTCATTTAACGTATCTTATTTTTTTTTAAAATTTTATTTTGTACTCTGTACTTTTAATTACAGTTTTATTTTATGTTGAAACTTGAAAGGTTTGAGGTGGGAGTATATGTTAAAGCATGAAATTTACACATCTTTCACTAGTAACTTTCTCCTCAACCCGGAGTAAGGTCACAACGGACATTCTTTCACCCTTACGATGCCCAGTGTCAGCTATTAAAAGGGGACAAGGGTAATGAGAGGTTTTGGTAGACGGAGAGCCATAGGAGATGTTTTATTTTTGTTTTGAGTGTAGTTACTATAAGTTAAAACAAACGCTTGTGATCCCCACCATCAATAGACTATTTTTTGAAGACATTGGCCTATTTAAATAGACGATTCCTTCTCTTACATTTAACTCTTTTGAAATAATAACAAGTAATTATGCCCTTAATTTCGAATTATTTTGAATTTATTAAGTCTTAAACTAATATATATATATAGAGAGAGAGAGGGGGGAGGCATTTTACATTTTTGTTCGGAGCGGCAAAACTTCTAGAGGCGACCCTGGTGGTGAGGACAGAAAAAAGTCTACAATATTTATTATAATTTAATAATAAATATACGGAATATATATACTTACCTAAATAACTAAAGCAAAAAAAATAAAAAAAAAAAAACCTAATTTTTAAAACCACGTTTAAAGCAAAACGCCAGTCACAAATATAATAATATTACATGATGCATTTATTATCAAACAATTGAAAATACATTAAGGTATAGAATTACTTTCGGAACCGTGATTTTGAAAAAGCGCGTATAAATGGATAATATTTATGATCTTTAGTGTCACTTAGATTAGAAAACGTATATAAAATTGTTTTAAGAATAGTATTACAATAAAAAATTATTTAAGTACAATATTTTGACAAAAAATGAACATAGAATGACCCATTTTCAAAATATTCTCCTTTTGCGAAAAATGCTTCTATTATAATAATATTTTACCTGTCTATAGCTCAGACCTCTGTACAGAGACTCAACTAGAATTTTTGAAATATATTACTTAGAAATGGGTTTATCCATGTTTTACGACAACAAAGGGGAGAAATTTTAACAAAAAAACGCCGATAATTATTTCAATGGGTTGTAACTCTGAAAATAAAGTGAATTTTTCAAAAATCATAGTTGAACCTTTGTACAGAGGTCTGAACTATAGACAGGCAAAATATTATTATAATAGAAGCATTTTTCACGAAAGGAGAACATTTTGAAAATAGGTTATTCTAAGTTCATTTTTTGCCGAAATATTGTATTTAAATAATTTTTTTTATCAAAATGTCCTTAAAACAATTTTATACATGTATTCTAATCTAAATGACACTAAATATCATGAAAATTATCCATTTATGCGCTTTTTTAAAATCACGGTTCCGAACATAGTCGGATACCTTAAAAGATAAAACATTTTTATCTAAAGTTAGTTCATGTAGTTATAGTCACACAGTAGAAGACTTAGTATGCATACTGACAGCCAATCTCGAATATTTCGGTATATAATTACTAACTGCTAATCTTCAAGTGGTCATCCCAAAATGTCTTGGAGGTCCACCGGTCGATCGCGATAGACTTAATGCCCACCTCTGGTATGGAGTTTGAAATAGTTGTTTTGAAGTATAAAATTTAGAAGCAGATTTATTCATATTTTAATATATCCTTCTCCTTCCTCAGTAGCTCGATAGCCCAGGGTGGGCCTTGGCCTTCTCAAGAAGCCTTTTCCAGGCCAGCCTTCTTGCTGGTGTTCTCCAATTTTTAGTTCTCAAAACTAGGAAATATTTTTCTAGGCCATCAATCCATCTAAGATTTGGCCTGCCCCTTTTTGTGTGTCAATTGGTTGGGTATTGAAGACTTTTTTTATTTTAATATATCAGAAAAGAGAAATTTTTATAAAACATATACCAGTTATTAATTCAATTGATAATAAATTAAAATAATGTTAATATTTCAAAAATCTTAAATCAGACATTGTAAAGAAGTCGCAGGTATACATAAGAAAGACATTATTATTGTAGAACTATTTTCCATAAAAGAAGAATGTTTCAAAAAACATGTCATGTGTTTTCTTTATTTTTTTGTCAAAAAATTGTTTTTAAAGAATTTTCTATCGCAATAATATTCTTAAAGCAGTTTTTTTATACGTATATTCTAATTCAAGAGACATTAAATAAAAAATAAAAAAAATTCATTTATACACCTTTGCAAAATCACGGTACCATACGTAGTCGGTATTATAGCTGCTAAAGTGACTTTTTTAATATGCGAGGCAAGTTAAAACTTGTCTTTGAATTCAGTGCAAACCAAAAACTGTTTAGTAATATTACGGTGTATTCAAACTATAAAACACAAATTTCTGGATGGTAATCAGTATAAAAATATAAGAATATCTGAAATACACATATTATAAACACAAAAAAATTAGTAAGTTTTTAAGAAAAACAAAATACAGTCGGACCTTTATATAACGAAGTCGTTAAATCCCGGAAAAAATTGGTTATATAGAGATTCATCTTTTAATATACGTACTTTATAAACCACGTAAAACAAATTTTAAATTCATAAACACTACATATAATATTAAGCAAAGTAATTATTCACACCTTTTTTAAATTAATATATGTTTATTTTATATATCTTACCATCAAAAAGAAAAGAAGGAAAACAAGAAAAAAGAGAATGTCCAAGAATAAACTGTATTTTCAATATTAAGAAAATAATTTTATAATAAATTTAATGAATTTCAAGGACATTTTCTAATTTAAAGCATACAAGTAATATTAAACATATGTTATTTTATGAATAGAACACGGGGCCACGGGACAACTCCACTGAGTGTGAAAGGGGATATCGAAGATGGTTCTAGTGTACTGGACAATGGGGTCAAAGGTGGATAAAACGTCCAGAACTCTATTGCTCTCGGTGAGTTAGGGTCTAATAAAACTAATTCTCAAGATTTGTGACTACCATAAAATGTGTTAAAGAGAGAATAACTTGAAATGTTCAGAAATACTTAGAAAATAGGGAGAAAAAAATTTATTCACAGAAGAAAAAGTTCGTTGTATAGAAAATGCACTTCGCTATAGAGAGATTAATTTTCGAAGAAAATCATGAAATGTTCAACGTTCCAGGAAAAAGTTCGCTGTATAGAAAAATTCACAATGTAGAGGTTCGTTATATAGAGATTCGACTGTATATCATTTAAGGCAGTGCTCCTCAACCTTTTTATCGCCTCGGACCGGTCAACGTTTGATAATTTTACCGCGGCCCACTGAGGGTGGGACACGTTGATTGTTTATATTTTAGATTGTTTTGATTTAACAATTTTAATTTAATTACATTTAAATATGCCTTCGGAATAAAATGTAGTTACACCCACAAAATGAGTAAAGGTGATTGAACGTGGAATATAAAGTGATTTCCTTGGAAAGTTGCGCAAATCCAAGAGAAATGCACTACTTTAAATAAAATGGCAATAGTTTTTTGTTCTTTAGGCGGTTCGGCACCATTGATCCACGAACCGGTACCGGTCCGCGGACCGGGGGTTGCGAAACATTGATTTAAGGTATTCGATTACCCTAAAATCATGATTTTTTTTTTTAAAAATTGACATTTTTTTTTTATATATGTGTGTGGGAATCCAACCGAAATCTTCCAAAAAGATTGGATTCTTCAGATGGCGGGGTTTTTATGGCGTGGTGTCTAGGGGTTTTTAGGGTGTGTTAGTTAATTTTGAAATTAAATAGACAACATAGTTCAAGAAAGAAACTAGTTGAAAACTAAATAATTTATTAAGAATTATAGGGGAGTATTTACATGGGGAATATTGCAAAAGAATAGGAAAGTTAGATAAGCATATTTCGGAAGAATAGGAAAGTTAGATCACATTACTTTAAGGGAGGCAATTGAGATTAAATAGAATTCATTATGATGCTATTAAGATTTACCGCCTGGCGCGGACGAAAGTGCGCTGACGCGCGAAACACGACTTCTCTCGACGAATGTTAGTGGGCCTCTGGCGAAAAAGGTTCATGTCGGCGTTTTTAAAAAGGACGCTAGATTTCGTTGATGTGGAATACTGTTTTGATTAGAATTGCCGACCTCGGTAAATGTGATATGATCTAACTTCTTACAAATGGAATATCCTACATATATGATACTATTTTATAGGCCATCTTATTAGCTTTATAAAAATACCAAGTTTTTTATTCTCTATTCTCTAAAACAAAAACTACAAGTGTTTTAGTACAAAAGCAGGAATTATAACTTTACATAAGATGTCAAACTTTAAAATACGTTTCATTTGAAATTGTGTTTTTTTCCCGAAAAGTTCAAACGGGGACCGCGATTGCTCAAAAAGTTTTTAAAATAATTTGATAAAATTTTTGTGCATGTTCTCTGTAAAACAGTATAAGTGTTTAAACCTTCAGATTTATCAATCACTGTTTTATTACAAAATTGACAGTTCTTTATGTGATTATAATCACTGTTTTTTTCATCAATTTCATATAATAGCTAAGATAAAGGGCTATAATTTTTGTAAAAATTAAAATATCTCTTATCCTGAAGGTCATTTCAAAAAGGAATAGAAAAGTAACACATCAAAACTGAAAAATTGAGATTTTGTTCATTTACTATTTGTACAGAACGGGCCCCGTTTACGTAATTTTTTGTCAATTTTTATCTATTTTTTCCAATTTTAGAAGCAATAATTTATCTTTCTCTTCTTAATTATAATCTTTTTTTCTTAAAATGTATTAAATAAATTTAAAACCACAAAAAAATCTCCATATCTCCATTTTTTTAAAAAAAAGTCGTCGCAAGTAGTCGGATACCTTTACAACTAAGCCACCCAACAGGCTTATGAAGCTAAAACAGTCAGTGACGCCCCACAAGGGGGTCCTGGGGTCCGGACCCCAAAGCCCTTGATTTTTTTTCGATTGATTATAATGCTAAGTATATAGTATGTAAAATTTAATTAGTATTTGTTATTAATGATTAATTATATTAATTTATGCTAATTATTTATTCAATAATTAGGTTTTTACTGTGTTTTGTTCCCGAAAATCGACAAAATCAAAAGGAGCATGATACAAGAATGGTGAACTTTCGACCCCGACCCCCCCCCCTCTGAAAAATTCCTGTGTGCGCTACTTAAAACAGTACAACCTCTATTCAACGAAGTCGCTAAATCTCGAGAAAAAAAAAGTTCGTATAAAATATTATTTTCTCACTACAAACCTTACAATGAGGCATTTCCTTACTACACCTTACACACGATCAAAATACTAAGTTTTCAGGATCTCTACAAAAGAATATTGGTGTATTGCATAGTTACAGAAAACCAAATAAATAGTGACTTGCAACAAGTTTCAACCCTTTTTCCAAGCAAAAGATTATTTCTTCAAGGTCATTCTACCCTTTTCATTCTCCGAAATCTGAGCATTGATACTGTTGTTCAGGCTGAATTATTACTTTAGTGTATTAAAGAGACGCTGCTGGGGGAAATGAAAGGTGTGGCTGTCCTCCGCTACAATTGTACCTATAAATACGACAATTTGAAGTACTGCACCATGCGAATCAAAGTAAATTCCTCTGTATGCAAACATTTCTATGGTGTGCTCTTTCCCTTAATGCCTTAAGCGTACGCCTGTATTGCTTAGTGGTTGATTCACCCTTTAGGCACACGGGAAATTCTGCTAAGAATGCGAGTAACGAAATACAGTCGGACCTCTATATAACGAAGTCGCTAAATCCCGAAAAAAAGTTCTTTATATGGAAAATTCACTATGTAGAAGTTCATTTTTCAATTTTCTTCATAAACCACCGAAAACAAATTTTAAATTCATAAACACTTTTAAAAGAAGTAATTATTCACACCTTTTTGTAAGTTAATAATATTTATTTTATTCATCTTACCTATCGAAAAGAAAGAAAGAAAAAATGCTAGGAAAATTTCTTGACGTCTTTATCCACTTCCTGAAGAATTTTTTTTTTTTTAATTCGATGCTCAAGCACTTACGTTTTGACGTTTTCGAGCTACAAGAAACGAAGCTAACAGTACGACTATCAACACTACAAATCAACGGAACTAGTTCAAGGTCACAGGGATATGAGAAAACACTGAGGATGAAAGGGGATATGGAAGATGTTTCCAGTGAACTGGACAATGGGGGTTAAGGGTTGCATTTCTTGGATGAAACGCCCAGAATTCTATTGCTCTCAGCGAATTAGGTACCTAATAAAACCAGTCAAGGCTTATTACCATTATAAAATGAGTTAAAAGAAAGAATAACTTGAAATGTCCGGAAATACTTTTAAAAAAGGGGAGAAAAAAATCACACAAAAATCACAAAAAAAAGTTCGTTATATAGAAAATGGACTTCGCTATTGGGAGGTTATTTTACGAAGAAAATCGTTAAATGTTCTTGGTTCCAGGAAAAAGTTCGCTTTATAGAAAAATTCGCAACATAGAGGTTCGTAATATGGAGGTTCGACTGTAATTTATTTTATCCCTGAAAGCGGGACATGTACTTAATTTAGGAAACGGTTCGTGTTTCCAAGAAAATGCATAGTCCTTCATACTTTATTTTTATTAATAAAAACAAGAGAATTGTGAAAATAAATTATTTAAAATTGCTTTTATATTTTTCTGACGAGTAAACTTACGTTTACATATTTTTGCATTTATTTTTTTTTATTCGGATTTCAAATAAAAATACAATTCGTAGCGGGAGTTTTTAAAGAATTTTTCTTTGTTGTTTTTAGCATTGCTTTAAGAATTGTGTTGACACAACTGTGTTTTTTCACTCGTCCACAATTTATTCATGAGAAGGAAAAAAATTCCCTTTCATTGGGTATATTATTGTTGAACAGGCATGTATAAAATATATTCAATAATTACCGTAAAATCCAGTGTATAACGCTCACTTGGAACACAAAAAATAAGATTGAAATTTATGGGTGCGCGTTATACGCCGGGTATAGAAATGAGAGCTTTAAAAATAAAGAAAAGACGAGCGTAGAAAAAAAATTAGACTTCTACATAGATCGAAATACTGTTATTTAAAAAGAAATAGAATTCCTTATGGACTTAAAAAGGATTGTAGTTCTAGAACTATACTCTTTTTTCTAAAGCTTGAATCGAATCAATGACTTCAAAACATAAGAGCAATGAGCACAACATTTCAGGTTTTTTCGTAAAAATGGGCGTGCACATTATACGGCGAATATACCTAAAAATTAAAAATTGCAGCTGGAAAGTATAGGTGCGCGTTATACGCCGGATTTTACGGTATGTTAAAACTCACATGATTCTCATTTTTTGAAGTAAAAGTGTTTTATCTATTAGTTGTGAGAAAGCTTTCTACTAAAACCTGTCTTATTGTAATACAATTTCTTAAGGAAACGCAGTGGCGTAACGTACACCCCCGCAACCCCCACATTGCGGTGGGGCCCCAAAGCCTGACTGCCGTCAAGCACCTACCCTTTGTAAAAATCCAACTTTTGAGCCCCAAACTTGACTTTAGGGGGGTCCAAATGTTCTCCGTTACGCCACAGAGGAAACGTTCTATTTCGAGATTACATGTTACATTAAATCACAGTCCAGGGTTACAATAGAGTTTTGGCCATAGCCAAAAATTATATTAAAAAGAAGGGGAAAAACTAGTAATAGCTTCCCGTTTCCCAATATTGTATATTTTAAAATATTAAAGTACAGTTTTTTTCATATATATGGTTAAGTAACTATTCGCTGCTTAAAATGCTTACATAACTTTTGCATATATCAGAGCCGATTTAAGTTCCTTTCGAGCCCTGGGCACAGAAGATCTACAGATCCCTTTGACACTCGAGGATCGAAATTTATAAGTCAAGCTTATTCGGGCTCTTCTAGGCTACTCCGGGTCCCTGGGCGCCCGTCCCGTGTGCCCAGTGAATAAACCGGCACTGATATATATATACACATATATAGGCTTATTTTCTACAAATAAGAGATAACATATATATATATATATATATATATAGGCTAATTCTCTACAACGAGGATAACATCCCAAAAAATAACATTCGAAAAACACATAGACAGTAGGAAAATCACACAATGAAGGACATATGAGTAATCGAGATCAAAAATTATAAAATGGATATATATGATGCAGTGTTATAAACATTACTGACTTAGGACAGCTATTATATAAAACAATTTATATGAAAGTGGGGTTGAGCATGTTTTTTGGCCAGCCAACCTTCCCCCTTTTATGTAAATAAAAGGGGGAATTGGGGTTGATATGTATATGTATATATAGGCCAATTCTCTACAAACAAGAGATAACATCCAAACAATAACATTCGACAAACACATAGACAGCAGGAAAATCACACAATGAAGGACATATGAGTAATCCAGATTATAAATATAAAATGGATGCTGCAGTGTTATGAACATAACTGACTTAGACGCTATTATATAAAATAATTTATATAAAAGTCAGGTTGAACTTTTTTGCCAAACTTCCCCTTTGTAAAAACTGGAAAAACCCAAAAGGAAATAATGGATAGAATATCTAAATCCATTACAAGATAGAGGTAACTTACCTAAAAATTCACTTACAAATACCCAAAACCCGCGCTAAATCTGGGGTGCAAACATTAATTTATGCCAGATTCTATACCCTAATACAGACTTAAATCAAATGAATGGCGAAATGTAGCACTTAACAAAAGTATAAAAAGAATGGAAATAAAATTAATAAGGTTTTTAATAATGCAAAAACCCAAAATAACAACACCAGGTAAATATGAATAAAATAATAGTATGTAATATCTAATCTAATATTAGATTATGGGGGTAAAAAAAACAATGAAATATTTAAGTTTATAGTAATAAACTATTATCAAACTAAAATTTTAATCCCAACTATTTTAATAAACTTTATTTATAATATATATATATCGGCACTGATATATATATTATTTTATATATATATCATTGTATTTTTATTTGGGGGACACTTAGCCCCGAAATTTTATCTCTTTTTGATATTTTAGGTGACATAAAAAAGCTTTAGAATTGCCCTTTTTAATAAATAATATTTAAAATATAACTATTATAAAACATATTATTCTATTTGCTATATATATATTTAAATTTTGTTTTTAAAAGCACCGCTAAAGTATGATCAGTGGCGCACACATGAATTTTCTAGTGGGTGTAGGGGGGTCAAAAGTCCACCATTCTCGTATCATTCCCAATACACCGTCAAACATATTCTTTTAATTTTGTTGTGTGATTGACGGGAACAAAAAACAGTAAAAAATAAATTATTGAGTAAAAAATCAGCATTAATTAATAAAATTAATTATTAATAACAAAAATTTAATTAAATATTAAGTGCAATATACATAAAAATTTTAAAAAAAAAAAAAGAATCAAAGGGGGTGGGGGGGGTACGGACCCCGGACCTTCCCCTCCCGGGGGTATGATCTATTTTCACTCACATTTTCAACAGTTCACTGCGCAAACAAATCACAACATAATCAATAGCATGTACAGATTGAATTGAAACAAGCGTTAAATCCTCTTATCAGCAAGCAAACTGAATACATATACTTACAGAAAACGTCTTATTTTGGACAAAGAACAGCACACCATAGGGTAGCTATCAACCGGGCAATTAACTAGTGACTGGATGACCTCCGGACAAACTTTGGACTGAGGGACAAGCCTTCCTGTAACTTCTAATTGCGACGTTTGCAAATAGTAAGTTGACAGAGGGATCTTATCATTTCCTTTTCAGTTCAAACCCTTGCTGACCCTGAATGCACAATCGATCTTGGATAAAATAAAGTGGATGCATCCCAAAAAAAAAATAAAAAAACAAAATTTTTATTCCTTTTATTGGGTTTTTTCTATAAGGGCTAAACCTTCCCCCCGGCTTTTCCCGGCCAATCAATCCCAAAAGACGAAAGGATGTTGCCATTTTAAGTAAAAAAAATTTTCAATGGATTTTCTAATTTAAATTTATTCAGAGCGGGTTAAGTTTTTCCGCTCTGGACAAAAATGGGAAAAACCGTCTCTCTCTCTCTATATATATATCTATATAGTAAGACCCTGCTTAACGCTGGGTATACGTTGCATCAAGGTAGAGCGTAATATGAAACAGCATTAAACGAGGTTATCTCATCATGTAAATCAGGGGGCCCCAACACGCGGGCCCGAGTACGTAAATTGCGGCCCGCCATTTCCCAAAAAAATTTTTAAAAATCGGTTTTTAAAATTTTTTTATTTTTGAAAAATTTTTGAGGGGGAAATTATATATACAAAAATATCTACAATGTATTTGCCTGTTACCTGTTCTTGTTTTAAAATAAATCCTTTTTGATAATGATTTCCTTCACATTAAAATAGATCAATATTTTATCAAACAGTTACACTTGATTTTACACTAATAAATTACCTTTTTAATAAATTCCGAATTGCATTATGTATATTCTTTACTATGGATGGTACATGATTCTTGGTGTGTGCGACTTTAATTTCTCCTCTTCTGTTTAGAGTGCCCAAAAAGCAAGAGGCAATCAGAAATGTTTTTAAAGTTTAAAAAAATATATTCAGGACGGTTATAAGATAAAAGGGGAATTATACTTTTAAATTTTCGAATGAATAACGAAAAACAAATTCGGAACACCGCAATTATCAAGAAAATGGCAACTGTAATATTTTAAACATTATTTGATCTTTGCGTTATTAATATTTTTGTCAACGTGAAAATGATGAAACAATAATAATAGTTCTTTCTTTTAAAAAATTTTTACCCAATAAATGTTTTTGTTTCCAAATCTGCTATAAAGGTACATATTTTTATGTGCGGCCCGCGAGATTGTAATGTTTTTCCGAAGTGGCCCGCAAGGTCATTTGGGTTGGACACCCCTGATGTTAATAATGGGGTTTAGGAGAAGACGAGTAGAAAATTGGTCTGGCATTTAACCATTAAATTTATTAATTATGTTTCATATAACAATAAAACAAAAATTTATTTCTTACAAATATAGAAACATAATAAATGAATATACATATAAAAATAAACAAAATTCTAAGCAGTATGTTTACATTTCAGATCATTCAGTCCCTTCTGTTTTTCCAATTTTCTACCTTTTTATCAAGAATTTTGATTGGCTTAATGGCATATTGCATTCAATTTCGTCCCAATCCATCTAGAAAGTCGTTTTTCCATTTCTTCTATTGTATTTATTTCTAGAACGGGTAATTGTAGTTGCAGAGCTTATTGTAGTTGCAGAGCTTATTGTAGTTGCAGAGCTTATCGTAGTTGCAGAGCTTGTCGTAGTTGCAGAGCTTGTCGTAGTTGCAGAGCTTGTCGTAGTTGCAGAGCGTGTCGTAGTTGCAGAGCTTGTCGTAGTTGCAGTTGCCAATGACAGTATTTTTTTCCTTATACTTAAGAATGGTCCTTATTGTTGAAGTTGCTAAATTCAATGCAGCACCAATTGGAGGTTGACACGTTCTCCAGTATCTAATCTTCTAATCACTTGCATTTTAGTTTCTAGTAAAATGCTTTTTTTTTCTTGTTGCTTTATTTTCGGGGTTTTTATTATCACCTATGATTAAAACTAAAAATCATTATACTTGTCACTATAGCAATCGTTATATATTATATAAATTTATGCTTACAATAACTTCTACAAATGTTTGAAACTATAAAAATACGTTCATATAACACCGCAAGAAAGAAAAAACACAGATAAACTGCTTCGGATATCGGGATGCCTAACGCTGCGTGCAATTTCGGGGAATCCCACAATTCAAATAAAAGAGCGTTAAACCAAAACAGCGCTAAACAAAGCAGCGTTAAGCAGGGTACCGTAAAATCCGGCGTATAACGCGCACTTTTAACACAAAAAATAAGGTCGAAATTTAGGGGTGCGCGTTATAAATTTCGACTTTATTTTTTGTGTTAAAAGTGCGCGTTATACGCCGGGTATAAAAAAATGAGTTTCAAAAGTAAAAAAAAGATATAAATATAAGAAAAATTAGACTTCTACATAGATCGGACTATTGTTTATTTGAAAGAAACGACATTCCTAATGAAATTAAAGGGGTTTGATTCTAAAAATAAACTATTTTTCAAAATTCTGGGATAATACCTCGAATTATATATAATGGCTTAAAAACATACCAGCATTGTACACACACATTTCTCATTCTTTCGTAAAAATGGGGGTGCGCGTTATACGGCGAATATACCTAAAAATTAACAAATGCAGCTTGAAAGTATGGGTGCGCGTTATACGCCGGTGCGCGCTATACGCCGGATTTTACGGTATTTCTGTATAAATACAGTCGAACCTCCATATTACGAACCTCTATATTGCGAATTTTTCTATATAGTGAACTTTTTACTGGAACCAAGAACATTTCACAATTTTCTTCGTAAAATAACCTCCCAATATAGAAGAACATTATCAATATAACAAACGTTTTCTCTTGTGATTCAATTATTTTTCTCCCTATTTTAAAATTATTTCTTGAAATTTTGAAGTTATTCTATCTTTAAACACATTTTATGGTAGTCATAAATTTTTTAACTGGTTTCATTTGGTTGCCTAACTCATCGGCTAAATTCTGGGCATTTAACCCAAAAAGTGCAACCTTTAACCCCCATTGTCAGTTCACTGAAAACATTTTCGATATCTTCTTTCACCCTC
This sequence comes from Trichonephila inaurata madagascariensis, assembly GCA_019973955.1. Taxonomy (NCBI): domain Eukaryota; kingdom Metazoa; phylum Arthropoda; class Arachnida; order Araneae; family Nephilidae; genus Trichonephila; species Trichonephila inaurata. The sequence continues at coordinate 51,720 of BMAV01019144.1, forward strand.
AGTGGAGTTGTCTCGTGTCCCCGTGCCCCTGAACTGTCTTCGTTCATTCTACTGGTACATTCGTTTCTCTGACTAAAAATGTCAAAACGTAAATGCTTGTGCATCAAAAAAAAGGGAAAATTTAATTCTTCGGGGGTGGATAAAGGCGTCAAAAGCTTTTCTTGCGGTTTTTTTGCTTTTTGGTAGGTAAGATATATAAAATAAATATATATTAATTTACAAAAAGGGGTGGGTAATACTTTTTAAATATTTAGTGTTTATGAATTTAAAACTTGTTTTTTTTTGGCTTAAAAGAAAATTAAAAGATGAACCTCTATACAGCGAATTTTCCATACAACGAACTTTTTTGGGGTTTAGCGATTATTTATATTGTGACGTCTTCAATTGATGTGAACCCCACCCGTCAATTCATCTGAAATCACCCCATCCATCCATCACCAAACAGATGTTGGAGACAGGTCATGGCCATGGGGTCATTGTTTTTTAACGGCCTCGGACCAGCGCAGAACTGGTCTGGGAAAATAAATGGCTAAGGAATGTCGATGTCGATGGCTTCCTTTTTGAAATTTTGAATAGAAGACGTTTTGAGGTGGGGGTGTGAAGCCCAGGTGTGAATGAATAGATGTGAGTTATGGCGCCCTTGGTTCCAGACGGATGGGGAATGTGTTCGTGTTTTCCGGAAAAAGAAAAACCCGGTGGCCCGGGGGAGACCCATTCTTTTTACTTGCCAATGGGAAGACGAGGGCAGACCCTTTTTTTTTTGTGCCAATGAGGAGAACGAGGGGGGGCGTTGGGCCCGCCCCTGGGGTTTTTAAAAAGGGGGGAATTTGGACGGAGAAGAGAAACGGGCGGGGGGACGAATGGACGGAAAGGAAACCCGAACAACTGGGACGGGCGGGGACTTGGGGAAAGCCATGGAGTAAACTGGAGCCCAAAAAATATGGACTGTTCCTTAGGTAAAGACTGTCCGCCCGGCTTTGGCCTATTTAATGTTTTTTAAAGCCTTAATTTGTATTTAAATATATTAAAAATATGGCTGTAAAAAAATTTTTTACTAGA
>BMAV01019145.1:0-41015 GCA_019973955.1 Trichonephila inaurata madagascariensis
AAGTAGGAATTGACATAAAAACATTTTTTTATATTATTTGGTACTTTAAAAAGCAGTTCACACACTATTATCTAAGGGATTTCACGATTCAAGAGACGAGAACATTTCATCAATAGAGCCCCACTCTCTAAATTTTCACATCATTCCGACATGAGGACTCTCCAAGCCTCACCAACCCTCTATACATGGTGGGTCTTTGGTGGCACTAGATTAAGTTAAAGTAGGATTCGAACTCATGACTCAAATGAAATAACGCCGATCACTAGTTCGGCTATCATATCCACTCATATCACGAGGGCTTACTGTTAGATTCTACTATACGCTGTGAAAAGTGGCTTATCATTACAATTTTCCGTCTTACAACTGTAGCCTAATGTAACATATCTACACTTTTTTCGTATACAAGTAGCAGACAAGTTAAGTTAAACAGACATTTAACATCGATTTCTCTTGCGGAACAAACATATTAAAATATTGTGAAAAACATAATTATAAGTATATCATTTTACTAATATATACAGTCAGACCTCTATATAACGAAGTCGCTAAATCCCGAAAAAAAGTTCGTTATATGGAAAATTCGTTATTTGGAGGTTCACATTTCAATATATTTCATAGACCCCATAAAACAAATTTTAAGTTAGTAAACACTATATATGAAAAAATGTATTTATTCATACCTTTTTGTAAATTAACATGTATTTATTTTATATATCTTAACTATACAAAAAAGAAAAAAAAAAGAAAAAAATTGCAAGGAAAGTTTCTTGACGCCTTTAATCTACTTCCTGAAGAGTTAACTTTTTTTCTTCGATGTGCTCAAGCACTTACATTTTAACATTTTCGAGCTACAAGAAACAAAGTTACCGGTACGACTGATTAATTCTACAAATGAACGGTGATTAGTTCAGGGGCACACGAGGACACGAGACAACTCCACTGAGGGTGAAAGGGGATTTTGAATATGTTTACAATGAACTGGAAAATGGGGGTCAAAGGTTGCATTTCTTGAATGAAACGCCCAGAATTATATTGCTCTCGGAGAATTAGGCACCTAATAAAAACTACTTCAAAATTTCTAACCACCATAGAATGTGTTAAAAGAGAGAATAACTTGAAATCTTCAGAAACACTTTAAAAATAGGGAGAAAAAAAATTGAATCACAAGAGAAAAAGTTCGTTATATAGAAAAATTCGCAATATAGAGGTTCGTTATATAGAGGTTCGACTGTATTTTCAACACCTCCACGTGTTAATTCGTGCAATTTTTTTCATGAAATATTTTTTCTTGCCATATCATTGGCATTGATTTAAATGTTGCAGCTTTGTTAAGTAAGTATGGTTGTGGAATATTTCATTTTTAGTAATTCAAGGTTTACTTTTACTTAAAAAACGTATAATTATACATATCCTTTCGAACCTTTACGAGTAGCTTTGTGAAAATAAAATATATATAAAATGTCAAAGAAAAATAGAAAAAAATATCGACTTGTAGAAAATGATAAAATTTTTATTTAGATCGATTTCGTTGTATGGAACTAGAATTCTTCAAAGATTCATAATGTATTTCTGAAAATTCCACGAAAATGTCTCTTTCATTTTCAAAATTTTTGCTTATGCAGATAATAAAAAAATATTTCTCATGAATTAAAAACCATTTTTTTTAATTCTTATTGTTAAATACTACGAAAGATCATTTTTATTTAGTTTCGATAACTGTCATCTATTTCTTATCACGCTACATTATACGAAAAGCAGTAGAACACGATTTTTTCCCCCTTCATATGTACTTTTGACACGAATGCAAACAGTAACTATTGCTTTACTTTGAATTCTTATCGTCAGAGACAACGATTTTCTTTGAAATAAAATAAATGGATCCATGACTATCAAACTACCTTTTGTAATTGAATCTGCAAATTTCTTTACTGTGTTTCGAATTGCCTATGTGATAAAATATAATTTAGGTGAACTCTTTTATTTTTAGCAATAACTATATTTTTTTCGGTTTTAGGGAGAGCATTCAATGTTTGTAATGTTAAAATAAGTTTAATTTAATAGGAAATTTTAGGAGTTTAATAAAAAATTTAGATAACATAGAAAAATATAAATCAGTTAAGCCAACGAAAAATTTTCAAATGCATTAGAGACCCATTTTTAGTTGATATCAACAAGCAAATTCTCTCATAATTAAAACATATTTAGGATAAACTCTTCAATCTGAACAAAACTCATACCTCAGAACTTTTAAATCCTCCTATAGGAGAGAGAGAGAGAGAGAAAAAAAATTCCATATTTCTCTATTATAGACCTCTAAGTCCAGAAATTTTATGCTTTTCTGCCAGTTATAAATTTATACCAGCTTTATACCAGTTATAATTTTGAAAGTTTATTTGCAATGGAAAAGTAAATAAAAGATAAGTAAGGTATTGAGAGAAGTCGGTAGAAAACAATGCTTTTGATAGAGCAAGCATGACTTAGATAATTTACTCTTATAGTCATCTTTCATAAGTTATCCAATTTGATTTCCTGAATTATTACTATCCCAAAAGAAAAAAAAATGATAATGTAATTACTATAACTATGCAGAAAATTCTTCGCCAAAAGAATTAAAAGTTACATGAATAATAAATAATGATTTATCCTATTCTTATAGCTTTTTACTCAAGTATCTTGCAACTGAAATATTTATTTTCCAGTTCTTTAGAGTAAATTTAATTCCTAACTTTTCAATAATTGCCTAGCATTTACATCGCAATTTATTATGCTACGGAACTACAATTATATTAGAGATTTGTTGGATGCATTAAAGCTAGGATAATGCTCAGGACTTTGGTCTTAAATTTTACCATTATACAAATTAAAGGATCTTTTAATCTTGAAACTTACGTTTTTACATTCGCTTAAACTTTATGCATAAGAGCTCTTTGGGTCTTTAGTAGCAATAATTCTTAAATGGACGTCATATTAAAATCATTTTTCATCATTATCCAACTCCAGCTCATCTTTTCTACAATTACGGAAGAGGAATTTCGTATTAGAGGTATTTTAATGCGTGATAAAGATATAAACACGCAAATGCCTGAACACACAATTCAGAATTTTTTAGCTCGTATGTTTAATACTCCAGTGCTTAGAATAAATTATACCTTTCCTACAGTCATTTCGTTTTCCAAAAGATGCAATTTTTCCTCACAAATGCACCCTGTTGGTTTCCATAAAATGCTTAGGTTTTATGGTGAAAAAATTGAAACTGTTGGTAATAAACATTAGAAATGTGTTTTTGAAGGAAATGGGGCAATTTACTTTCGGAAAATATTGAAAGTTATGTGTAAAATAAAGAGCTAATTAAAATTATTTCAGTAGTTACGGATTAGTTCGCATCCTGTTTTAAACGCCCTTTTAGGCCATAAAACGCAAATTTCTGTGCTAGTCTGGGCTTTTTTAGTAATTTTACCTTATAGATGAAATAGAAGTTGAAAATGTTTCGTGACTTAAAATTTTATTTCCGGCATTTTCAACTGCAATTCCATTAAATATTTATATTTAAAGTTTTCTCTTACATACCTCTCGTATACTTTTTAATATGGATTTTATAGAAGTGTTGCTCCCATTCGTATTTTCCACTCACAAACTATTTTACTATATTGATAATATTTCGTAGTATTCAACTTTTTTTATATATAAATAATACGCTATTTAGTATATTTTATAGTTCATATACTCTTAATAATGAGTGTTTTTTTAATGTTAAAATGGGTCTTAGAGATGTTAACTTTCTCTCTAGAGGGCTAAAAATATAAACAATATTCAAATAAATATAACTCTTTGAAATTAAAACTAAATAACTCAAATCTTTTATACACTATTTATAAAAGAATCGGGCTTCAGAAAAGTATAAAATGTTTAAAATATAATCATAATTATAAAATTATAAGCATATTAAAATAAGACGCATTTCGATAAGAAATATTAATTACGTTGCGCATGCTATTTTCTAAGACAGTAGCTTTAATTTCTAGCTATAAGTTGATTTAAGAAGTTAATGTATCCTTATTACACTGCAATATTTTTATATAAATAGAATAGTAAGTTATATTTTTTTAAAAATGAAAAAAAATTACATTTTAAAATATTTTTTTTAAATTCCAATATTTTTCAAATATTTTGAAATACAAAAGATATATTATTCTTAAATTAAGTAGGGTTTAAAGAGTATGACACATTTTATAATTCTGTAAAAAATTTTGTACATCAAAGATTACTATTTTAGAAAATAGAGTGCGCAACGCTAAAATTATACTTAATATTTATTATAAAATTATTTCTCATTTTTAAATGCTAATAATTTTTTAAATTATGATTATATTTCAAACATTTTGTACTTTTTTAAAACCATAATACTTTGTAAGAAATGTGTGAAAGATTCGAATTATTTGATTTAAATTTAAGAGAATTATACCTGTTTGTATATTGTTTATATTTTCAACCTTCGAGACAAAATTAACACCCCTGACACCCCCTTTTAAAGCATTTAATCGAATCTTTTTTTTATTAAAGCGATTCTTAACCCCTAATTCTTCCCGTGGGCTATCACAGATTAGCTGTCCAAATGTAGCCCATTTGACAGAAGAAGAAAATAGAAATTGATTCGTGTTGTGTGAGTCCTAAGGCGCTCGAATATTATATCTAAAGTTAGACTTAATTTAGTGTGGTGGACGTGTAGTGGTTATGTTCACGAGTTTGTGTCCGCGGTTATCAAGTCACAGGTTTGAATCTCGATGATACTGAAGACCTACCGTGTATAGGGTCTAATGCATGTCCAATAAGTCCTCAAGTGCATGTTGTGAAAGTAGGAAAAAGGGGGTGCCAGCTTAGCTTTCGCCGTCAGCGCTAGGCCACGGTTCAAAATCACGAGGCTCGTTGCCAATATCCCTCATTCTGCTTTAAGTTCGAAGTTAGTAAACATTCAGTCACTTAACCTGGTGTGGTGGGGAAGTAAGGAGGGTTAACTAGTTGTCTTGTCTAGAGTAACGTTACTTCGAACTAAGATTAAGATTTCAAAATGAGGCAAACTTATCTATCAAGATGATTTAAATAAACTCACAGCAAAATAAATTTATTAAAGATACTTATTTTAGCGTTGTATTGAAATGTGGACAATGAAATACCAGTGTAGACAGGGATTATCATTTTCGTTTGATTCACAGTTACGAGAGACGTATTATGTGAATCCTGTCTCTGAAAAGAACAGAATCTCAAATCGGTAACAAATAGAATGATTAACATATGAGATGTCTCGAAAAAAGAAGTTTCACATTTTTACTTCCCTGAGCTGCTAATTTGTTATTCAAAGCATCATTTCCGACATTGGTTTCGATAGTCTGTTTTCTGTTTACATGAAAGATGTAAATGAGGCCGAAACCATTCTTCCGACGTCTCTTCGGACTGTTTAGTTGCGGAGGAAAAAAGTGCGTCATTTTCCGTGCAGGTAGAGATGGGGTAAATAGGTGGGAGAGAGAAAGAGAAAATTGATAAAAGGGGGAGAAAGGAGGATGTTTGGCAGTGAAACGGAGCGTCCAATCTGTGCTCTTTCACTACCTGGAAGCGAAGTCTTGAAATTGGTTTTAGATCCCCGGGATCAAAGTTTCTGTGGATGAGATGAACACGATGATGTTGGTGCTGCCACAAAGCAAGATCCATCGCTGTTTTTGGTGAGATAAAGTACATTTTATGGAAAGAAACTGAATATTATTAATATAATTCTTTTAAAAAATTATGTTTCGTGTTCGTATTTTAATGAAAGGGTATTTGCAAAATTTATTCACGATCTATTGTAACCTATTATCCTAACTTTTTTCAGATCGAAGAAAGAGAAAAATGTCTTTTTTTTTATCTTCCTGGAATAAATTTAATTTTAAGACTTCAGATCCACACAATTTATATCCTACGCAGAAAATTATTTTTTAGAAAATAACTTTTTTATATAAAAGAAAAAATCACACCTTGCGATTTACTTTAACTGCAGTTATATTTTCTATTGACGATTCTTATCAGTATCTTCGAATGCACTTTAATAATGGAGATTGATAGTTTCTTACCAAACTATTGAAAATAATTTAATTCTTAAAGAGAAATATTCATAGAATAAAATATTTCCTTGTATTCTTTCTGACTTTTAACGGGTTACCGTTCTGAAATTACGCCCTCATATGTGCTTGAGTACGTGCAAATAATGAGTATATACTGTGTCCGCTTAAGTTTACTGTCGCACTAATAATTTATGAATAACAACAACTATATAGTCATAAAAGTAGGGTCTATGTATAGTAAAGTTGCCATTCGCTACTCAATAAAACTGTTTACAGTGTCACCTGGTGGATCAATTTGTAATTAGCATTCTTATCTTAAAATTAGTGCGAGATACATTAAAAATGTCAATTACAAAGTTGTTCAACATCATCGAATAATTACAAAAAAAAAAACACCTTGCTCACACATTGAACAAAACTACACTTTCCAAAAATGAGGTTCATCTATCTGTCAGGCTCAAAATAATGTCCTTCATCAACAATACACATCTAAACACGGGTTTGCATTTCCTGCTGCACTTTCTTCAACATGGCACTTGTCGTGCTGCCACAAGCATCCATAATACGATTTCGAAGTTCGTGCAATGTTGATGGAGGGGTTACATACACTCTTTGTTTGACGTACACTTACAGAATAAAGCCCAATGGGTTCAGGTCATGTAACCGTGTAAGTCATTAATAGCAACCACCATACACGATAAATTGTTGCTTTGTTAACAAAAGAAGATATATGACCAACTAAGGTAGAAAAAAATACAATCTTTTCACTGTAGTCTTAAATTTAAATGATTTAAATGTCTCATAATATCAGTAAGAAAAGCTGAGTACAACAACCAATTTTCATTCTTGTGTAGCAAGCATTCATTGGGCAGTTTTCATTGTTTTCTTCCAGATACTTTATATAAAAATCTCTGCCTAAAATTCTCAAATCTCACCCTTCCATTTGCAAAACCAGCACTAAAAACAGTGAAAGGGCATTCTCTAAACCATAACTTTCTACTGTAATTCAGTAAATTAATTGTATTTGAAATAAATTTTGAGGATCTTTTGGCTGAGACAACCACACTTTGATAAAATTGAAAAGAAAAACCCCTGCCATTTATATTATTTTTCAAACTTAAAAAAATATTCAACGAGTCTTCGCGTGACACTGTTACAACTCCAACGTGCCACATTGTGGCACGCGTGCCGCGGGTTGACCACCCCTGGTTTAGCGCATGGGAGCTTTACTATACCTAGATCCCACTTTTATGAATAAAGCTCTTACCTTTCATAAAGTATTGGAATGACAATGGTCTTTAGCCGGCACACTGTATAAAGCTTAGTGCAGCGTTTCTCAAACTCTGGGGCGCGCCCCCCTAGAGGGCTGTGATAGTCCTACGTAGGGGGCGTGAGCATATCGAAAAGTTGAGATAATAGATTATTTTAAAAAATTAGTACTTTTTCCTGAAAAGAAGCAAAACAAAATTCATTCTCACACATTTACACTGATGTAATATACTTATAAATGCATCAGTACTGAATAATGTACCAATACTAAGTTGTGAACAAGTTTAATTATTACTAGTGACTTCTATGGGCTTATCATATACAAAATTATATACAAAATTTAAAAATCTTGATAATTTGTACGGTTTATAATAAAAGTCGCCTTACAATTTTAGCTTCATACTACATTATTATCGCATTCAATACAGTGTTATTGTACAAAGGGGGGCGCGATGAAAATTATGATTTAAAAGTGGGTCGCAAACATCGAAAGTTTGAGAAGCATCGGCTTAGTATGTACGTATTTTATTTATGAATATTCTTTACAGTTATATACTATACTATAGAATTCTATTCTTAGTCCTAAATTTAAGATTTTATTAATGTGCAAAGTGATTATAATCAAAATTCTGCAAAGAACCACTGCTCAGAAAAACTTTATATAAATTTGAATTGAATACACTTGAAGAGATGATAAAAACGGTAACGCATCAAAAAATTAATTGGCGTTTACATTGTTGCTGTTTTGTGGTTTGTGGCTTAAGGTAAATAAAAACCGATTTTTTTCCCCCGTCTAATAAATAAATACCTTAGGAGGGTTTTTCACTAAAAGTGCAACAATTGTTAAATGATTTTAAAGTCTTTTCTTCCATCAAAAAACCGAAGCAATCATGTACATTGAGCAGTGTACTTTGGTTTAATGTGCAATTCCTGCCAAGAACATCGTAATTTGATTCAAAATGCCACTTGTAGCCGAATCCGATTTCGTTATGTAGCTTACAGAGCTATCTATTGATACATTTTGGAATTTTTTCTTACGCCATGCCTTCCCCACTCTATTTTCAAGTATATTCAATTTAAATTTGTAGTTATTCTGACAAGTGACTTTTTTTTCAGCTTTTTGTAAGAGGAACTTTAATTATAATCACCTTGTATTATAGTGATTATAATACGATGCTTTTTATACCAAGGGTGGTGAACCTTTATGGATGAACGTGCCATTCTTTTCTTAAGAAGTATTTAATGATGTATAGACGTATCATCAAATAATTTTGACTTGTGATTATTGGGAAAATAATAAAACTAATTGCTAACATCTTAAAACTCTTTATTTTCAACGAAAAAAATACATTTTGTACTTTGTAGCAGTAAATGTTTTAGTTATATATGTAATTCAAATTATATAAAGTAACATTAGCGTGATTTCTGCTGTATAGCAGATTAGATGACAAATAACTTAGATTAGGATTGTAAGATGCTACTTTTAGCAGATTGCAAGATGTTACTTTTAGCAGATTGCAAGATGTTACTTTTAGCAGATTGCATGTTGAATTAGATTCATTTGCCAAACGGTTTCTAAATGGGTCTTTACTGTTTTTCATCTCTGAAATTAATGACTTGCAGGAGTTGTGGTAGATGAAAATATGGCTAAAATAGCATGGTTCATCTTCTTCAAACAGTTAAATGGTGTCTGGAATCAAATTCCATGTTTCCAAAATTTCTTTACTATCATTTTTACTTATATTGCTTGTTTATCCTTCTGTTTCAATCAATTCCAACTTTCTCCTTTTCTCAACAAATTTTTGAATATGCATTGAATCAGACTGGAAATCAATCAGAGTTGTGCCTTTCAAATTTTTCAAATTCTTATCCGTCAAATTGGGACAAGTTCAGTTTTGTAAATGAAGTCACACATCAGGGTACATAAAAAACTTGAACGTTTCCGATAGTTCTGAGAAAATCTCACTGAAAACTGCGAAAGATCACATGCGTTTGTTTGTAATACTTCATATTGTACTTTGTCATTTTGAATGAAAATGCAAACCATTTTGATCGGTGGCGTGCCCAAAATGTTATATCACGTGCCATTGGTTTGTCATCCCTGACTTATACCATCATGTTAATTTTCTGCATGTTGCTTAGCTGTAAGTTAGATAGATTTATAGCAATTTAGTATATGATTATATATATAATGAATAAATAAATTTTTTACTTAAAATGTTATGAATTGTAAGAATTTAAAAGGAAATTTAGATTCCTTTCAGTCCTCTTCAGTATCCACTGTAACCAAATGCTCATGCTCGCGAGCTGATGGCCGGCGTTGCTATTGTCAAATCGTAGATACGAGTTTTGCTGACTGTAAGAGCCTACTATTAAGAAGTAATGTTACACGTCAGATTTACCGAGTTTTTAAGACCTCAAGTAAGCGCTGTATGGAAGTTTGGAGAGTGGAATGCCAACTCAGGTGTTAATCACGTCACCTGACCCTAATCACAGATTATTGGGTCCTTCTTCACTAGTATTACGTCGTTTTATAGTAAGACGTTAGTAAACGTTCACTTACACATTCATTTTAAATTGAGTAATTTCAAATCACTTCATATTTTCGTATTTATTTCAATCCTATAGCTATTCTTATTCATATTCATTTTTTGTTCAAATCTTACTTAAAAGAATTACTAAGCAAAATTATAAATTTAAAAATATCATCATTTCTTAACTATATGTAGATTCCTAATAATTTTCAAGAAACACAAAAATTCATTTTTGAATATTACGATAAAAAACAGCCTTTTTTCTTCCTGAAATAATAACAGTTATTAATAGAGAAAAAAAGTGTATTACAAACTGTGCATCTAAGCCAAGTTTGGCGAGAATCGAGTCGCCAAGTAACCCGTGTCAACAGTTCTCCCTGATTGTCGTTCTAAAGAGAGAGGAAGAAAATAATCTCGATACCGGACTCATCACATCTTGGAGTGACCCTCCCCCACACGCCCACTCCAATTCACAAAGTAGGAGGGTCGAAAGAAAAAGCATTAATAAAAAGTTTCCTTCGGATCATAGAACTGAGAAATTTAGATCTCAAATTTCTCTCTCTCCTCTTTATTTTTAAGGCTGTCACCAATGTTTGGGTGGAAAAACTTTTTAATTCACAGAAACGCACTCGGATCGAAAAACGGACGACGTGGCAACGAAGCATGACATAACTTAACAATTTTTTTTTCTGCCCTTTATAGTCTTTTCTTAATTGCTAGGGCTTGGAAAGGTTGGTCACTTCCTGGAAAAAAAATTTCGAAGTTTCGGGGAAGGAATTTTAAAAAAGTCTTTTTTTATTCTAGCAAAGAACTTTTTTAACTCTTGAGTAATGCATTGACATTACTCTTAAGACATTTTTAATCAATGATACGCATGAAGCGTTACTGTGCCCTTTTTCCCCCTTCTTTTTAATCCTTTTTTTATTTTAAAAGGGTGATAAGTCAATCGAATGCTCACTTTTACATACCCCTAGAATACTAATTAGTTCCTATATTTTTTGCTTCATATTTTAAAAAAAGCATTTATCTACTCATGTCATTCCCTAATTTTTTCTATCTTTCTATTGCAAGTTTCTTGTTGAGCAAATAATAATATTAACTTTTTATCTACCGACAGTACTTTTAAGCACCACTCACTTTAAGGTATCCGACTACGTTCGGAACCGTGATTTTGCAAAAGCGTATAAATGGATAATATTTATGATATTTAGTGTCACTTAGATTAGAAAAAGTATATAAAGTTGTTTTAAGAACAGTATTAGAATAAAAAATTATTTAAGTACAATATTTTAACAAAAAATTAACATAGAATGACTCATTTTCAAAATGCTCTCCTTTTGTGTATAAAATGCTTCTATTATAATAATATTTGCCTGTATATAGCTCAAACCTCTGTACTGAGGCTGAACTAGAATTTTTTAAATATATAACTTAGAAGTGGGTTTATCCATGTTTTACGACAACAGATGGGAGAAATTTTAAGAAAAAAATGCCGATACTTATTTCAATTGGTTGTAATTCTCAAAATAATGTGAATTTTTTAAAACTCATAGTTAAGCCTCTGTACAGAGGTCTGAGCTATATACAGGTAAAATATTATTATAATAGAAGAATTTTTCCCAAAAGGAGAACATTTTGAATAAAGGTTATTCTAAGTTAATTTTTTGCCGAAATATTGTATTTAAATAATTGTTTTTGTCAAAATGACCTTAAAACAATTTTATACATGCATTCCAATCTAAGTGACACTAAATATCATGAAAATTATCCATTTCCGCTTTTTTAAAATCAAGGTTCCGAACGTAGCCAGATACCTTAAAGTACATAGAATATTAATTTTTACGAATACTCTGACGATATACTTAGCAGGATTACTCTTTCAAATCCATTCTTCTAAGATATATGGCAGCATGGGTTCTATGATGAGTATTTTAGCGATGAGTGAGTGAATATTAACGTTGCACTGTTCAGCTGCACGAGAGCTTTTGGCGACGGACCACGTAATTTTGGAACCATGGTCAAGTGACGTGTACGACACCTGAGCTGGCACCCCCTCTCCTAACTACCCCACCACACCAACGGGAGGACATTTGAGCTCTCGACAGATTTAACGTGCATTGTTCCCGTCTATCCCGGTTCTTTAGTGGTACAGGGCTCGAACTCATGACAAGGCCAGCCATGATCCGATACGACCACTAGGCTACTTCAGCCACATTTCAGCAGGGAAGGTGAATAGTTTTATAGCAGAAATTAAGTTTTCAGCGGATTGCGAAGATTGCCATTTTTGTTCCGAAAAAATAGTTAATGTCAAAAGGTGTCTTATTTTTTTGTATGTTAATGAAGACCTTAGAAAACGATTTGACTATTTATTTCAAGTGAACAGTGTGTATAATTAATTTTTCAGTTTAATAGCTTTTAACTAGTTAATTAGCTCTAACTAATTAAATTTCCCAAAGTTGAGTATTTTGTTTATGTATATCCCTTAATTTCCAATGTAGGCAAAAAACTGCAATAAATCACAATGCGGTAGATAAAGGGTTAATGCTTTTGTATAATCCGAAAAATTTTGGTTTGATTCTTTTACGTAGCTAAGAAACTGTTCTGGTAAAGCATTCGTAGTCACTAATTTCAAACCCTGAAGCCTTCTAACTAGGGTTTCTAACCTCTCTTTTTTCCCATTCCCGGAAATGTAATTGTCGTTCCCGAGATTCCCGGGAGTATATCAAAATTTCAATAAATTTAAAAACAAATTATGAATGATATCAATAGTAAATGTAAAAAATGAAAGACGTGTAAACATGCCTACCAAATTTCGTTTATCTATAACAGAAAATTTCCTTTTGGCCTTATGATTTTTTTTCCGTCAGTGTATTTATTATATTACGAATAATTGAATAGTAATTGGACCGTTTGTTCAATGCACTTGAACATAAAGTTAAAATTGCTTTAAGTAACTGCAAACGCAACATTAGAAATGTAAATTTTTGTATTTCTGATTACATTTATATTTGTTTCTACTTCTGTTAATTAGCAACAATGCTTTCTTTTTTTTTTCCAAATGATATAAATTTTTTCTCAATATAGGATAAATAGATTTTCTTTTAAGGCATTACTTAAAACGTTGCTCTAAAATTAAAAAGCGATTTTTATTGTTTTTTTATAATTTTTCTGCTTCAAGTTAATGTAAAATTTATTTTAAAATAATGGACTGATTATTTTGATGGCTTTAACTTCACTGGTAAAAATTCTCTTCGACTCTTCTTTTTCTTAACCTCTTTATTTGATTTGACGAAAAGCAACTTTTTGAGGTATAGCGATTGAAAAAAGGACTAATGTATAGTTGTCAAAATCCGGACAAACACCTTTTAATACATTTTACAATTATATCTGCTTCTAAGCAAAAAATTCACTATTAATAATTTGTGAGAAAATAAATTATGAATTCAGTTATTCTCTAATGTAATTAAATAAGTTTCTAAAATAAATTTTCTCATTACAACAATCATTTTTTCATGAAACTGATCTACCGTCATAAAATCTAAATCAGAGATTTTGTAAAACTCAAATCAATATCTTAAAAAAGAAACTAAAATCATTAAAAGAGAAAACTATTTCTTAAAATAATTGATTTGCTATTATTTACGTTTTGCATCTCTGAACTATTGATAGAAATTGCACATCCATAATTTTTATATTATGAAGCTCTTTATTTGTGTCGAGTTTTAATGTGGCTTGTTTTCAGTAAAATTCAGTTTTCATAAATTATTTTCCTCTTCCAAACTAATTATTTTTTTATTTATTGGCAAATGTCATCTACATCCACTTCGCGAAAAAAAACCATTATTACAAACCATTTAGTATATTAACTATCTTATTAGACGAAGTAAAAAATATCAGTAAAGAAAATTAAATATCTCTTAACTCCGTGGAGTTATTTTTGAGAAAGAGAGAGGGAGAGAATCCTTCAACTTATTTACTTTACATTACTTCTGCTTCGATAACATGGAAATAATTGTATTAAATTCTTGGAAGATAAAATGCATTAATGTAATGGGAATAGTCCGAATAATAGCTAAAAGTCGAACATATTTCCTTTCCCTAAATCATTTCCAAGAATAAAATTCCCTCCAAAAAATTTTAATCGCTCATTATCAAAATACTCCCACCGTCTGATTCTTCCACATGTCTCTCCCTCCTTTGGCCTTTCCAACCCTACCCCCGTTTCCAATTCGAATTTATTAAAACCGAATTTCATATATTGAAAACGAAATGAAACCGGAACGAGAGAAAGAGGAAGAAAAAAAAATCGTCTGCCGTTGAAGAATTCTTTTCCGTTTTCTCTCCTCCCCCAGTGCATTCTTCGGCGTCTTCGTATTATTATATTATATTAAATATTTTGAAGGGGGTTGGGGAGAGGTTTCCAAGAATTTTAGACTTTTCTCTGATGCAAGAAGGTGCCTGTAAGAATTCCACGATTGTTTTTTTCTTTCTTTAGGGGGAAGGCTGGAGGGGATTTCAGGAATATCTTCGGCCTCACTTCTTTATGAGAGCAGCATATGAAACACGTGCTTCACTATTGAATCGAGTCTTGTCGTTTGCAGTGTTTGGAAATGTTTGCTGCCTTAGATGCGAGATTGAAAAGGAGGGAACGTGCACTTATTTCGTTTGGTAAAAGAAATAATACGTTTTTCTACCTATAAATATAATTCTTTTTTCTTCTTGACTTCTCCCCCTTTTTAGTTCATTTAGTATTTCCCTTTTTCACTCTTTTTATATTTCTTTAGTTTTCTTTTTTGATTCTATTAGACCAGGGGTGGGCAGACTTTTCGGGGTGCGGGCTACTACGAACTTTTTCAAGCTCTTGCGGTCCACCCAATGTCAGTAGGAGCACACAAAAAGGGGATTCTACTGGTTCGGACCCCCCTCATAGCCCTTGATTTTTTTCCCGATTGATTATAATACCAAGTACTTCGTACGTAAAACTTAATTAAGTATTTGTTATTAATAATTTTTTTATTATTTAATGTTGATTATTTATTCAGTCCCGGTAATCTATAAAATTAAAAAAAAAAAAATGTTTGGCTGCCTATTGGGGTATGATACGAGAGTGGCAGACTTTCAACCCTCGACTCCCCCTACCTCCTCTTGGAAAAATTCTTGTGTGCTCCGATGCCCAGTGTCGTAGGTGTGGTGAGGTAGGAAAAGGTCTACAATATTTATCATAAATTAATAAATACACGGAATATGTTCTTACCTACAGAGAACTAAAATAAAAAAAACTAACACTTTTAAAATCACTTTCAAAGCAAAACGCAAGACACAAACATAATAATAATAGCCACAAATATAATAATATGGAATGATGCATTTATTATCAAACAATTCAAAATCATAAAAATATAACTTTTTTTTAAATCTAAAGTTAGTTTTCGCTGTTATAGTCAGTAGAAGACTTGGTCTGCATACTTCAGACAATCTTGAATATTTCCGTATATAATTACTAACTGCTAATGTTCAGGTGGTCACCCCCAAATGCCTTGGCGGTCCACCGGTCGATCGCGATCGACGTAATGTTTACCCCGGTATTAGACCGTCTGATACTAGATTCCATGTATAATGCCATGGTATGATTTTCGAGTAAATGAGTATTATATTTGCGTCGTACTGTGAAATTACACAAGGGCTATTGACTAGGAACCTCGTAATTTTGAACCATGGTCAAAGGACAACACCTGAGCTCTGGTACCCCCTCTCCTAACTTTTATGCTAACCTCAACCCCTGTTGTGTGCCTAAACAGATTTACTGTGCATCGGCCTCTTCTACACAGCGGGTCTTCAGTGGTACTTGGCTCCATCTTATGACATGCCAGCCAAGAGTACTTAAACTTGACCTCTAGGGCACCACGGTTACTAGCATCATTTCCGAATGAAATAGCAATGAGTTTCAATGTATTATATTTGAAAATTTAATTACTTTTTCATATACCACGCATATTAATAAAAAAATTTAGAGAATAATAATTAAATGAAATACATAATAATATATTTAAGGGGACACAGTATGATTCAATTGACAAAAATCGGTCAAAAAATCAAATCTAACTTTTCTAACCAAAATTATTCTTTATATACTTTTCTCTCTCTCTCTATATCTCTCTCTCTCTCTCTCTCTCTCTCTCTCTCTCTCTATAACCTCACAAAATTTGAAAACTCTAAACTTAAGACACGCAGAATTATGATAGCTTTTACCTTCATTTTTATTCACATTCCTATGGCAAATCAAAACTTTAAACTTACTTATCTCAGAAAGGTAAAATAACTAGTTTGTCTTCATTTAAAATGCTAAGGCTTTTTTTTCTGTTGTACCTAATGCTTTGAATTTTTTTTACAAATTGCTAATAGTACATGTAACAAAAGTTGGTATGCATTTTTGAATCAAAGCAATACTTATTTTTTAAAAAATAATTGAAGTTAGAATTTGCAAATTTTTTAAAGAATTTTCAATAAGGATTCACAAAAAGAAGTATTGTACAAATACCAATCGTGTTATCGCAAAACTCATACAAAGTTTTGTTATACCTAGTTGGATGTACTTGTAAATTTTTGTTGGAGGAGTAGCATTTTAAAATCCCTTCACAAATTTTAAGTTTTTTCCTTAAAAAATTAAATGGCTAACTTTTTATGAAATTTTGAGCACAATATCTGTTTTACATAGTATACATACATAGGAGACAACCAAAAATTTTTTGAAAATCCTTAAATTAAAATTTTTTGCTTAAATCGCACCATGTCCCCTTAAAATAAGAAAAATAAATTCCGAACACTAAATTGATAATTTTTTTTTTTCCATAAACCCGCTTATTTCTCATTTTGAAGGTATTTGTGTAAAGATACAACATACAGCCTCTTACGCTATATATTATTTAAAATAAATCTCGGATGTAGATTTCTACAACAATATTATGATTTAAATAATTGAGTCAATAACGACATAAATTATAATACATTTTGGAAGAAAGGCATACAAATGGCTTGATATCTCTCCATGATTACATTAAATAGTTAAAATTAAACATTCTATGAACTTACACAGAGCAGACTTATTAATGCCCTTCTACAATCAATTCGACGAGACGAATTTTATGAATTATTTCTACCGAAGTAACTCGAACCAGTTAAATCCCACAGCTGGTTATTCTCTATGTGGAGTAGAATTTAACGATATAGTTCAAAGACTTTCAAGTATCATTTCAAAAAGTTTTGAAAATGTTATATTTTGCTGATTTTTATGTTTTCATAGTTCTCAAATGATTTTCTTTGCTTCCTTTATACGTAATATATACTCCCATTTAACATAATAATGTAAGGAGAAACTTGAGTATTTCTTGGTCTTGAGAGAGAAAGTAATTATATTTTGAACACAATACTAATAATTGTATCTTTTTAGTGATATATATATAATGTAAGATATTATATCAAGGGTCGAGATAGACGGTATTTTAAAAATATTTAGTTTAAGAAATTAGTTGACTACATGTGGCAACATATATAAGACAGCCATGGAAGCTATAACTTAGCCTTTGAATGCCCTCTGTTTTACTCGTATATCCCTTTAAGACCCAACCCGCACGATCGTGCGGGTTAGATATTCTTATACGTTTTTGCTTCTGGAATTGTCGTATGTAAGAAAATCGCTAATCTAACGATCCAGCTGGTTTGCAGAAAGTGTTAAGTGTTACTCTTCATCAAAGACGATGGTTGTTGTCCATGTTTTACTTTCAGCTGGCAAATCTAGCTTTTTTTTCAAATACAACGAAAACACGTCTTCTTTTCATCCGTCGTAACAAGGTAACTATCAATATATTTCTAATTGCTTGGATACAAATTTTTGTATAAATGTTTAAATAGTTGTAAAATTGAAAAAATATTAACTGTACTTTATTAATGTGGCTTCTAGGGCTCGCGGGATTTCGTTACCCGCACGATCGCGTGGGTTGGGCGTTACTTGAGTCACTGCAGCTGTAAAGGTAAGTACTTACCAAGCGAATTTTCTTTTCCGTTTAAATAATTTTGATGAAAGCCTACGTAAAAATGAAATATATAGTTATATAAATACCATATTTTCTTGGGGGTCGCCATGGATGTGTGAGTCTCCCTTTTCTCTCTCTCTCTCTCTCTCTCTCTCTCTTTTGCAATTAATTTTCTTTTTCATACATTTTTGTTGAGGAGCATGGCATTTTTATCCTCTCCACAGATATCTTCATCCATATCTCTCCCCTTTCCCCCCCAAAAAAAATCTGGGTCTTTTGGAGGTAGTTAGTAAGGCGTGGTTTAAATATATATGTTTTTTTAAACAATCAATATATATATATATATATATATATATATATATATAAAAAAATTTTGATACATTTTACTATTTTTCATAGAATACTGTGTTAACTTTTAACCAAAAACTTTTTCAGGTGTCTAAAAGGAGAATTCTCACAGAAGAAATTTTTCAATTAAAGGATAAATCAGATTGTTCTTAGATCAGTACTTAGTGATCTCTCGGATGATGACAATGCTGCGAACAAAACATATGAATCGCGTATACTGGAAGGAGAATCAAGCTCAGATGAGAGCGATGAAGAAACACATGGAAATATTTTAAATGGAAAGACAATTTTGGATCATCCTTTGCCATGAATGTCTAATGAACACATTCATTACATTAATTTAGCTATTGCAAATTCTTGGTTTCTGTGCAAACAAGATGCAATATCAAATAAAATTCCTCTAAAAATCAAAATGGATCGCTTAAAATTTAAGTTAGAGATAGCTGAAGCGTTATCAGTCACCTGCTATGCATGACATGGCTTTTATCCTGGTCATTCCGAGATAAAAGGCTTGACATGTATAGCCATTTTTGCTGTGTTGATGATATTTCAAGGCCTCGCACAAGTGCAGATTTGAAAACTACGAAAGCAATTCAAAAACATGTTGTGAAAAATGCAATAGTTATTTATATTTGTCAAAAACAAAACAGAAGATTTTTTACAGAAAATAAATAATGAATTAATAAAAGAGAGTTAATTATACATCAATTATTTCCTTATTTGTAACAAGTTTAGTTGAATTAAGATTGTTTCTTCTACCAACTTAGAGCTAAAAATGTTGTGATATGGTCGATCTTTGTGGACCATATCGTGGGGTTTCAGCGGAAGTTAGAGGTTTGGGATTCTCTCGAAATGAAGAGACCATTTTAGAATTCTTAATATGACTTTTATTAAGAGTTTAACTTAAATTACTTATATATCGAACAAACTTATATTAAGTGAGAATAAACCAAAACACGTAGCCGTAGTTAACACAGATCGCGCAATTGGATCACTTATCTATATAATTATATTATCCGCCTACTTTCAATCCTAATAATATTTCGAATTCGGAAAATAATCTTCCTACCTTGAATTCCAAGCAACGGTCCAATCAACTTCAGATATTCAGCTATGCTCGAGTGCAATAGTATGCATCTTGTATTAATGGCGAGATTTCCGTGATTCTTGGGTAGGCCGTCAAATTACACTTCTACCTTTTACAAACTGAACTTTCTCTAAATTGCCATCGCGCTTTCTAAAACTTCTGTTCTTTTAAAGGTTATCTTATTTGCATCTATCCTTCGTTTCACTTCTTGGATTTGGGTTGGAAAAGATTTGCCATTAATCTTGGCCGTCAAAGAACACAGAGGTTACGTTAGAGAAAGGACGTGTGAGCCGTCACAATGTATAACTCGTAAAATTTCAGAGTTGACCTTTCTCACAGATAACGATCTTGTAGGTACCGTCTACGTTCCAAGGGGGGGGGGGAGAGGGGTAATTTTTTAATAGTTTTCCCAATGTCATTGGGATCCATATAGTATTAATTACCAGAATAATTTAATATTTGAAGATAAAAATAATTCGGGTCTTAAAGGGATTTACCATCCGGATGCTCCATTACAAGACGCTGGAGCTCTAGTTTGTCATTTATTGTTCACCAAAAGATGGCCGTATGTTATTCCAAGACAAAGTACGACGCAATTGAAAATGCCATTCTCATAACACTTTGTGACGGCACATTATCGGGTTTTCATACTAATCCTCTTGAGGAATCTTTGGGGCCAGAATTAAGTTATTTCACAGCCAATCTTCTCAAGAAGAAACTGTGATGTGCAGATTAGTTAGTAGATATATAGTGAAGGTTTTGTAATCGCGGGTAGAAGGAAAAAGAAAGATGAGATGTGTTGAACGCCGTGAGCTGATGGCAAGACATTAAACTTAGAAGCTTAATTATAGAACGCGCTTTAGCGAGTTAAAGAAATTAAGGAAAGTAAAGATTCATAGGATAGCTTTGCTTAAAGATAAAGTGGTTAGGATTCCATGAGGCCTATTTACTTTAAGAATACGTTATATCATTTCTGATTGTTTTCCTATAGTAAGACTTGTGTTATTCAATATATTTGGACAATAATAAATTGAATTTATTATGGTTAAATTGGGTGATCATTCATTTCTTACCACAATTCTATGTCGCGTAGATGTTGGGATGGTACCCTCAGGCAGGGGGTATCACAACTTTAGCAGAGCATTTCTTTTATGTTATCTAGAGATTATTGAAAACATTCCAGAATTTCAATATGTATGTCCTGCTTCATCTTTACACTCAGGAATATTCAAAGATCCATCGAGAAAAAAAAACAAAATCAGTTTTGTTTTCATTATTCTAATTATTCTGATAGCATAGTTCGTATAAATTTAGAATCTCACTGTAACGGATACTATATTCGGGTTCTACTAATAATCTTGGGGAAACTATTCTTGAGCTGTGATTTTAGTTTAAAAATCTCTTTCAGTATAGATGACTTGATTTTATACAAATGTAGCTGCTATTTAAACCCTGACGTTAGGTATATGAATTTAATGGTTAATCGTTGAGATCGTTAATCGTGAGTATAAGAATAAGAAAAGGTGAATTGTGATTAATAGGTCGCGCGTCCTGAAGTTAATATTCGTCGTAGAATCTACCAGGAGTGTGGAAGTAAATATCATTGGAGCTGACTGAGCTATCGGGATTCGAGCTCCGACCAAAGCTAAGTGATTTTCAATAATTTTATATGTCAGGTTAAGTATTAGGATTTCAGATTGCTCCCAGAGTTAAGCTATAAAATTGTATATTTCATAAAGTGTTCAAGATAAAATAAAAGTTGTTATTTTTAAGATCATGTCTGATTCTTCCGCAAACACTCTTACCTCCACGACAACAACAAGTGAAAATACATAACTACCAATGACATGTCTAAAATTACACCCTTTGCCATTCATAAAGCTCTCATCAGAATAGGTGGTGAACCGAAATCCGTAAAGCGATTACGTTCCGGGGATCTGCTTATAGAAACAAAGTCTGCTGTACAAACCAGGTCCTTTTTTCTCGCGAAATCATTTATTAATAGTCCTGTAATTATAAGCTCGCACAAAACCCTCAATTCATGCCGTTGTGTTATTTCTGAACCTGATCTCTTGACCACCCCTGAAGTGGATATCCTTGAGGGATTCTCCAATCAGGGTGTTATTCAGGTCAGAAGAATCACAATAAAAAAAGATACAACAATTATACCGACGAAACACTTAATTTTAACTTTCAGCAGCCCCACACTACCTCAAATCATTAAAGCTGGTTACTTGAATTGTGAAATCCGTCCATACATTCCGAATCATCTGCGCTGTTTTAAGTGCCAGTGGTTCGGACACTCACAAACTTCCTACCACGGTCAACTTACTTGCTCTAGATGTGCATCTGTTGTACATGCTTCCACAGATTACATTCTAGAGCCTAAACGTATTAACTGCTCTCAAGCCCATTCCGCTGATTCAAAACTCTGCCCCAAGTGAAGAATTGAAAAACAAATTCAAGAAATCATAACAAATAAAAATATCTCATATCCTGAAGCCCAAAAATTGATAGTCCCACAAATATCTCAAACATACGCCCAGGTTGCCAAGGCATCAACTGCAACGGCAACAACCCAAACAGATGAAACCATTACAAAAATAGGATGCCACCATTAAAATTACTGCAACCATTAATATCCATCCCGAAGGTAACTATATCTTCCTCAGACCCTGCAGTTACTAAATCCTCTACATAAAATCAGGCACAACTTTTACCATCCACACATCTTCTGTTACAGTTACATCATCATCAGAATCTCAACCACCTATTCCTTTAATAGATACTGCTCCCACCACACCTCATAGTTTATCTACCTCTGCTCCATCTTCCTCATCCAGAGTATCAATGTTTACACCCTTACTGCTTACTGCTGCCCCACCCTGCTTTTGAAACATTTTATTTCAGTTTGATTGATTTTTTTCTCAAATTATCAAAAAAAGTGGAAAACCCCTTAAAGGCAGGTAAGTATACTTTCTCTTAATTAAATTATTCACTGGAATTACAATTTATATCGCGTGTGCAATATAAAAATAATTATAGAAAAAAGGATTGGGGTGACTGTACCATCCCGCGCGACCACTAACGTTAGTATCGAGGGCACACCTTTTCCCGGGTTAAAAGTTCACTAGACTGTTCTTTATAAAACTAATGGGAATAATGATGAAAGCTACTGTTGTTAAATGGAAATTAAATCTCAAATCTTTGACGTAATGCTTATTAGAGGAATAGAATACTAATATCCTTCTTGCCTTTTGTATTTGTAGTTTAAAATAACGATGACCACCTTTGCTCTCTTGAAATTTTGAGAATTTTAAATGTTTTTGTAACATATTACACTTGTGGCCACGGTAGTCTAGAGGTCAAAGTAACGGAATCGTGGCTAGCGTGTCATGAGTTCGAGCCCAGTACCGCTGAAGACCCGCCGTGCAGAGGAGACCGATGCACGTTTTATATGTCGAGGCTCAAACGGTGTGGTGTGAAAGTTAGAAGAGGGGTGTTAGCTCAGGTATCGGCTTCGTCGCTTGACCATGGTTCAAAATTACGAGGTCCGTCTCCAAAATTCCTCGTGTAGCTGAATAGTGCAACGTTAATATTCATCCACACGCTGCACATGACATCAAAAATTATATGGAGCATTTCCGTAGGGGTATTAGCATAATATTAGCATAAGTAGACAAAATATGTAATATTAAAAAAAATTAAGTCAGTTCCTACATTAATTTTAATTAAGTATAGTTAAATTATCGCATTTTTACCCCAAACAATAGTGTATAGAAAATTTCAGCTCAAATGAGCACTTTAAAAATTGAGAAAAAAATCTTTTCAAGTTTTAACACGTTTCTAAAATAGTCTGTAAGTCCCCGAAAATGATGCCAACGTGGCTGTATTAGTAATTCTTTGAATAATCAGTTTTAATCAATTAATTTTTATTAACTATAATTAAATTACAGTATTGTCATCCAAAATAATCATGCATATAAAATTTCAGCTCAATTGAGCGCTTTAAAATCTATTTTATTAACGATTGAAAATTCCACCAAGATAAATAAATAAATAAATATATAGAGAGTGTGAGCTTATAGTAGGAATTGAAAAATGAATGAAATTTGCATATCTCTAGGTATATTGAACAAGTATAGATAAAAAATATATATATAATTTGTTAATATATATAAATGAGCTTGTGTTTCAATATATGAAATATAAATATATAAATAACTACTGAGCATTTCTGTTTCATAAAGTACATTAAGAAATTACAGATATATAATTATAACCGAGAATAATTCTTTTTTACCACAAAATTTTTTAAAAGGGATTTAAAAAAAAACACCTTTAATTTAGAATCATTTTAACACAAGCTAAACCTTTTACTTCAAAGCATTAGTATTAGAAAGAAAAAAAATTACTTAAACTATTCGAATTACTTTTCATAGCTTATAAATTCTAGAAATTCTCAATCTTCGTTTACATTGTTTTATATGCATCCTTTTTGTGAAACATTTTTCGAGAGTTTCAACTCCCTGTTCGAAAAGCGAGGGAGGTTTTTCATCTTAAAGAAGCCCTCTCCCCCCAATATGGAAAACTTTTCCTCTTAAATAACGCATCTCCCTTTTCCGCAATATGTTCTCCGAAAGAAAGCGGAGGCGGAACGGATGGCTGAAACGGAACATTTTCGGCGCGATATTCGTTCTCGGCTACCTCCCTCACCCTCTAGAAGAATATTCTTTCCCCTCCAAACAAAGTGGTCTTCTCTCGAGAGGAGATATGAATCCTTCTCATGTATTACCAGGTTATTGGGTAGCCTCGAAGAGGAGGCAGCAACGATGCTCATTTATATTTTAGAGATCCGTTGCAGCTTTGCCTTCCTTTGAATTTTATGGCGCGATTTATAAACAAAAGCGCGGGGTTTGTTTTTTTGGTCGTGAAAAATGGTACACATCCGGTGCTGGTATCTGAATTTTGGACGACGCTGTAAATAGGTTTTTTGAAAAACTGCCACCTTATCCAGTAGGGTGTTCTCAAAATGTACGAACATATCACCCTCCATCCAGGTTTAGATTAAACTGAAATGTAATATGCAACACGTTATCTATAATGAAGACTATGTTAATAAATAGCATTTTTGTATCTTGATAATTGCTTTTTTGGGGGGAGGGGGAGAATTAATTAGAATTATTCTTGTTTTTAACCAGGAGTTTTACAGTCAGGTCCTTGGAAATATTTCAAGAGCTTCGATCACCTTGTGATACCCCGCGGCCCGGGGGTACCATCTCTTCATCCACGCGACCTGAATTTGTAGGAAGAAATTATTGATCATCCAAATTCGTCATAATAAATCTAATTTATTATTGTCTAAATATATTGATCAACACAACACAAGTCTTACTTATAGGGATGTAATCAGGAGTGATACAACGTTATTCTAAATTCTAAGTAAATAGCGCCTGGAATCCAAATCACTATATCTTTATGAAAAGCTATCCTAAGAATATTTATCTGCCTTAGATTCTTTAATACACTAATGTCCGTTCTATAATTATACTACTATAATTAATTTCTTACCAATATCTCACGGCGAACAGCCTCTCAGCTTTCTGTCTCCTTCTTCTATTCTATTCTTCTACTATTCTACTTGTATTATACTTCCATTCCACTCCTATCCCACTAATACACAAATGCTAAAGCTCCATTATATATCTCTTAACTATAATCTGCATATCGTGGTTTCTTCTTGAGAGGATTGGATTGAAATAATGCCATTCTGACCCCAAAGATTCCCCAAGAGGATTAGTAAGAAAATACGATAAAGCCCCATCACAACCTGATTGATAAATTATCCCTTACCCTTGTTTTTAATAATCCCAAAATCAAATTTAATTTTGTCAAATTTTGTTTTTTTGTTCAATATTATGCAAGAGATTATAATAAGGGATTGCATGTGTCATGTGACTGTAATGAATTTAGCTCATTAATCGGAAAATTGAATTTAATCCTAATTTTCTTTATATACTCTCAATCACTTCGCTATACAAAGAATGTCAATTACATGGTCTGTCCCAAAAGTTCCTGGAATAATTTTTTGCTGTTGGCAACGCTGGCTGGTGGGGTGGAGCGTCGGGCGAAAAAGTTGATGGGGGATCTTAGCTACGAAATGAGACCGGTGTCAGTCACCTGCGGGAAGTTGTTGAGGCAGGGTTACGCTCCACGCTGAAGTATCTACTGCATCCTCTTCGAGTAAGAAATGGACCAATTGTACCACCTCCAGCATCCTATTCCGAGTTCCTTTCAGGGTTCTTTTCATCCTTTGGTACCAAAAAGAAATTCGCTGCTGACAGATCGGAGTTGTATGGTGGCGGGAGGCACGATTGCCTTACCCATTTTGATCAGCAATTCGGACACTATGAGTGCGGTGTGGCTTGAAGCGTTATCAGGATGCAAGATCTAATTATCCAGTAGACTTTGCTTATTTGAAGATCCTCCGTTAAAACGCAATGAATGATTGTTTGAGATATTTACACTCGTCTGCAATCATCTGAACATTTAATCATCGATTCTTATCCAAAACTTGACACAATTTCTACCACGAACTATCTGTTTTAGATGTTTACGGATGTTCCAAGCGGTCGTCTGATTACAGACTTCGATCTTCGTTGAACTTCTTGTGCCACGTGAAAGTTTGTCTTGTTTCATCGCCCCGTCACCGTAAGCTTTCCGAAGTATTTAGATAGTCTCCGCCCCACTTACCCAGTTTCACTCAAAACTTGACTGCTGCTCCAAAACCTAGTGCATTCTATGCTCAACGAGGGTACAATAAGTACCTCTGCGTGGAGTGTGACTCTACCTGAACAGCTGTCCGCAGGCAATTGATAGCGGTCTCGTTAGATCTTAGGTACCTCACCAACTTTTCCGCCAGAAGTTCCACCCCTCCAGACAGCATTGCCAACTATAAAAAATCATTCCGGGAACTTTTAAAACAGACCATGTATGTTTAAAATATTCTTGTATGCCATGTTTGTTTCATATATTCATCATTTTTGTTTTAGATCTGTGGAGGTGGTATCTATATAAGCCAGTAACAGCCTCCGGACTAAGATTATCATTTTAGTCTAGTGCATATGTTATGCGCTTACGGATCGCAAGATACCGAGTTCTAATTTCCTACAGATCTATCTCTAAATAACAATGTGCTCCAGTAGAACAGAAACGTAAACTAAAAACTAATTAAGATGCATTAAGGCTGTCTTCGGCGCACATTTTAAGACTGAAAATGGCCTCAAATTACTTGAAAATTTGCAACATTATAACTCATACATTTTTGAATAATATATTGTTTTTAAAATTTCAAATATTTCACATAAATACTTCGTTTTTCATTTTAACATATAAAGGGATATCTTACTTTACGTTACGGTATAGGAACAAAAACGCGAAACACATTTTATACCAGAAAAAATGAACCAACTTGGTTAAAAGGGTAAAATATAATAAAATATTATACTCTCTAAAGGATAGGGAAGCCAGAATATAATATTAATTTTTCATTTCTTTAATATTTGGAGAAATATTCCGAATTCGGGTCCTATTCTTTAAGATTAACCGAAGACAGCCTTAAAACTATGGATAGCTTTCTCTGGGTGCTTAGAGCTTTAAAGACAGAAGAAGCTTAATCCTAGCATTTTATAAACATGAAATTAAAAACAATTCAATTACAACTTAAGATGGCGATCGTCTTTCTAAGAAACAAAAAGTGAAAATATGTATAGAAGTGAAAATGTGAGAATATAAAATAGAAAAGGAATTTAAAAAAAGAAAACAAACATAAAATGAACTCAACTCTCTCCACAATTCGTTTTTATTTTCAAAAGAATTAGGAAGTTACGCATTCACTTTAAAAATAATTTATCGTCAGACGAGAGTTAACTCCAGACGAAAAAGAAAATTTTAGAATTAGTCTGTCTGATTCATGAGAAAAAGAGAAGTGGAAATTTCAATCTTGAGAGTAGAAGAAAAAAAATTTTAAAAATATGTTTGGTTTTTGTTTATGCAGAAAAAAAAATGGAAAAATATGCAGACCTCAAAATTGCTTAGGATTTATATTTTTTGTGATTTTAAGTAGCTGTGCAATTTAAATCAAAGCAAAATAGTTATTATGCATGAAAAAAAATTGAAAATGAAGTTAGTTTTAAAACAGAATATTACAAAGATTGCAAAATATAAACAAAATGATCTCTGAATAATTAGAATAAAAAAAATGGTAACTTTTAATAACTATTCAAAAAGAAACTCGAGGTACAACTTGGAACTACAAAAACCCATAACTCCTACAGTTCTTAAACGTAGTCTTGTTAAATACAAATATGATTAATAGACGATATTCGATTGCGATTAAACTCAAACTCAGTGGAGCTACAGCCCATGAGGGCCAAGGCCTATTGTGCCCATCCTAGTATACGTGAGCATTAGGCGCTGAGGTGCATGAGCAGACGTCCCGATCAAGTGGTCAGTTTGAAGTGAAACCCCCAGTGTTTAACCCTTTATCTACCGCATTATGATTTACTGCAGGGTTTTTTTTATGCAATAATTTTTTCTTTTGAATCACTACATTAAAAATTAAGGGATATACATAAACAAAATACTCAATATTGAGAAATTTAATCCATTAGAACTAATTAATTAATTAAAGAGAGAGAGAGATATTCAACTGTAAAATTAATTTTATAGGCTGTTCACTTAAAATAAACAGTCAAATCGTTTTCTAAGGTCTTCATCAACAAACAAACAAAAAATAAGACAGTTAAATTTTGAAATTGACTATTTTTTCGGGACAAAAATGATAATCTTCGCAAGCCGCTGAAAACGCAATTTCTGCTATAAAACTATTCACCTTTCCCGCTAAAATACTCATCATAGAACCTGTGTTGCCAAATATCTTGAAAGAGTGGATTTCAAAGAATATTCCTAAGTATCGTCAAAATATTCATAAAAATGATTATGCTATGTAACTTATAAGTACCGTCGGTAGATAAAGGATCAAGTCCCCAAGCAAGCTTGGTACTCATTTATCAACCCACTGCAGTAGGGATGAAAAGCTGAGTCAACCTTGCCCAAACCGGGAATAGAATCCGGGCCTGTGGTGTGGAAGTGCGATACGCTACAACTCGAAAACTGGGCCTTAGATTAATATTGTAATTCCTAATAATCGTAGTCTTTCACAAAACTACGAAGTTACATTTTTATATTATTTTAAATTTATTGGCGTATTTTTCGATTCTTGGTGCTTTTCTCAGATTATGCTGATACCACTAAATACTCACCCTCTAGAGATGACTGAAGCACGTAAAATCTATTGAGGCTCAAACTTTTCACTTTGATGTGATATAGAAGTTTAAATAAGGGGTGTCGCGGTTCAGGGCAAATCCTCTTTAATTGATCTTTGTTTAAAATTCCAAGATTCATCGTAGTGTTCATCGTTATTGTATTAATGTGAGGAATAAATATAATTCTTGTTTAAACAACTTCTACTAACCCTTTAATGGGCACACAGCTAAAATATTATTTTCTGTGATAAAGTACTTGATAAATGTAATGTTCTTATCCTCTATAAACATTATTTAGTCCCAAAAAAAATCTAATCGTGGCTTTTTTTCCTGGATGGTAGCTAGACGTTATAGCCTCTGCGCATTTAGGACATTTAACTTAATTTTCAGGACAGAAATAATGAATCATATTACAATAAACTCTTTTTATGAAAAATTAACATTTATGTAATAACTATTTCAATAACAATTAAATACAAAGTAAAAGTGTAATTTAATAATAATGGAATAATTGTACAACATAGAATACTTACTTAGAAAATATATAGAATACTTAGAATATACATTGAACTTGGTATATATCCATATTTTATATTTTATTTAAATTTAATTTGAAACAAAGTAATATTTTTTAGAATTTAAATTAATTATTTCCCAAATTTGATGAGCTATTTACTGTGGAACTTAATAATATGCAAACGTTTTCTCTGTGCAGGAAAGCTGTATTGAAAGATTTTCGAACCCGAGAATCTTGTACCGCATATTGTAAACAAAGTTTGTTTATATTTCCCACCCCCAACATTCTCACGTGATTCTTAGTGCTCTATCTCTCTCGAGTACAGAAAAAGCGAAAATTTCTTGGTCATTTTTCTGTTCTAGGTGGGCAGTGGATAGGGTCTCTATCCACATATTAAAGATTTCAAAAATCTAAATGAAACCCCTTTTTTTTAATTGTACGATTGCTTAATTCATTCAGATGAGAGAAAAGTATACTTAAGACATGTCGAAATGTTTTTCAAACATCAGAAATTTTATTTATAGTAATTAAAATACAATTTGTAGATTTACACCGAGAAAAACTGTTTTTATCAACCCATCAGAAGACATGAAATGCAAAAAAAAATGTATCGTGCTGCCATCCGTATTAATTTTTATGCGTTTTAGCTTCAATTAACGCATATAGATGAACTAAACATTAAACACCCTCTTTGAGAAAAAATTTTTAATATGTGGCTAGACATATTAGCCACTGCCCGCTAAAGGGTTAAGACTTGACCATAAATTTCTCCTGTAAAAAAATAAAGTTTACTTTGGCTCAATAAAGGCTGAATTCGTGAATGTTTCCAGGGAACTGGTTTTTAGCTCCAAGCCCTTTTGACTGACTTTAGCATCGTTGGACATTCCGCCAAAAGCTACTTTTACAAGGGCGGCGTTAACAAAGAATTAATTAATTAATTATTCATTGACAAAAATATTAAACTTTCAACTATCGCTACAAAAGTATCAATCTCATAATATATTAATTTGCAAATTTAGTCTCTTGGCCACTCATCACACTCATAAGATCTGTATTGGGCCCAAAATATGAGTACCTGTAGAAGCCATTCACAAATCCCAGACACAAACAATCTCAAAGATATATTTATTTTCTTAATTATCTCAAGTTTGAAGGGTAAATCAACTGCAATGTAAAATTACTTATATTTATCTAATAGCAGCTAAATGGGAAACAAGCCACTGCTGGAATCCTATCAAAAACTATACGAATTATCAAAGCATTGCGTCTCAATAAATCCAGTCTCACAGCAATACGAGTCAATAAATCCAGTATAGGAACAATACGCCTCAATCATCCAGTCTCGGAACAATGCATATCAATCAATCAAGTGACACAGTAATATATAAATAATATTTCCTGACAATAATTCATTTGGTCAATTGGTTGGCTACTTAGTCCTACAGTAGAATTTCTGTTCCTCTAAATAGCTACACTACAGAACTTTTTATAAAGTACTACCCATTTGAATATTACGTTTTCTCAGTAAAAAGGTGGCAGTTAAAAATTTTCAATAACCTTATGGAAAAAAATTTTAAAAAGGACATCTAGCAAGATAGATTACAATCTTACAATCCTCCAACCTTATTAATAATTGTGCTTTTGAGAATTCCATCCCACTTTTCTGAGTACTTTATAAATAGTCTAGGCTGTGCTGAGCATATTTACCTACTGTAGTTGAAGTACGTGGCGTAATTTTTAGAACATTCATTTTAGTAACAATTTTTACTTTTTGTGTAAGTATCTTCTCCCTGTATCGAGGTTGCAAATCAAATTTAACTTCAGATCTTTTGAAGTTTTATTTTCTTATGTATCATTAATTCTGAAGTTTGTAAATGGTTTTCTGATTACAGTTGATGTTTTGTGATCAATTATCTTAGACATTTTTCGTAAAGTCTTACCTTCATTTATTAAATTAATAATTTCGCCTCCCCCCTTCCTTGCTCTGACTCCTTCATTTTATTCAACATTAAATTAAATAGCAATATTTTTTATAAAAGAAAGGCTTTTAATTTTAACGTTATTAAAGTTCCACTCAGGGACAGCAACATTCGTATATTACAAAAAAAGCAATATAATAACTATTTGCAGCGTAATTATTATTCGGCGAATAAAGATAGCGATATAATAAATAATATTGAAAATTTAGTAGGTACTATTAAGAAAATGACGATTACTCTACTAAATTTCTTAAGCCTTTTACTTATAACAAGTGTAATGGTGGTTTGAATTCATTTACATCTTATTATATATTATGTACTTTATTTAATTATAGATGTCACTATATTTCTGAAAATACAATTCTATTATTGTCTTTGTTTTGGTTCTCTATAACGAAATAAGTGAATTACTTAATATTCTCGCCGCTTATACTTTTCGATTTTTCACACCCGTTTTAATGTTGATGCTATTCTTTCATTTTTCCAAGTAAATAGATAAATTGCTTTTAGTGGTCTTGGGTTAAACTTATTAAAATATTTACAAATTAATTTCAGTGCGAAGAATGTTTTGACATTATTTGTATAAATGCATTTCCACTTCTAAATTTTTATTTCAGCCCTGTAATACATGGAAATAACACCGCTACATTGAACAGGAGTTAAAATTTCAATAATAATTTTTTTTCCGTGACAATACAAGCAAATGAAAACTGAATCATTTTTGAATGTGTCTCTGGGGTTTTACTCAATGAGTGGCAGAAGAAAAATACAAATGGTGGCACGTTTGGAGAAAGTGATTGAAGGAGCTAAGTAAACAAGATTTCTTAAAATCGAACAATTATTTGGAATTTTCATTTCCAAGAACATTAAAAGCTTAGGAAATTTTCTTCGATGATTGGGAAAATGAAATGTTTGCTTTATTTTCTTAGCACCCAGAGTCTTTGGGGCTTTTCTGTTCTCCAAAAATAAAATATATAGTCCAGAGAATAGATTGGTTATAAGTACACACAAAAACGAAGAGAATTTTTCTGATTCGCTTTGAAAATGAAATGAAATATATTTTAGTGTGTGTGTGTAATATTTTGAATTCCCAATTTATTTTCCTATTGCTAAATTCCTTTCAATCTTTATGCCCAAAAATAGCCATATATTAGTATTCTGCGCATGGAATTCAACTTCCAACGTCTTTTCCTAACTTTATGCTAAAATGACTATTCATCTCTGATGTTATGATTCCGAATTAACCGTGAATTAAAATGGTTTCTATCTTATGCTTGACCCTTAATGCATGCGATGTTTTTCTCATTTTAATTATATCATAAAAAAAAACTGAGGGATGATGCAATCAAGAATTCTACAAACCAAGTTTTTCTTGAAATATTTTGACTGTTCTGCATCTCTTCAAAAAAACTTTGCCGATTTTTCTGGGTTTTCAAATTTGAGAATTAAGGGAAAATTTTCTTATAAGGATTTTACTAAGGAGATAATCTATTTTTAGTCCGAAAAGGCAAAACTAAAAATAATTTCTGAAACAGTCCAATAAAATTTTGTTGTTGTGTAGATCGGGGTTCGTGGATTTTATGTTAACAGTCCCAAAGAACAAAACATTTCTTCAACAGCGAGGAAATTTATTGTTAAAAGACAATCGATAGAGTACATGATACAGCAGTAAAATTTGCACAATAAGTTCCAGGTGGCTTTCGCACCTTCTTCAGTGCTCAGACACAACTATCAGTGTCTAAAAATGCTAGTACATAACGTTAAAGGGCAAAAAATTCTATTGATAGACATAAGTAAAGCAATATAAATTCTGGGAAATTGTGGGGAAAGTTTTTGTAGAATTGAAAATAACACCTAAATAATACTAAAAATGAAAAAATCAAAAGCTATAAAAAATTAAATTAATCAAATAAGTGTTTAAAAATAAGCATTTAATAACTGAAAAAACTTTACAACCCTTTAGACCAAACAGCCTTTTAATTATTTAATAGAACGGACAAATGAGTTATTTATCGTGATGCATTAAATTAAGTATATCAAATTCAAAAGTACTAACAAGTACAAAAACGGGTACTATAAGCATTTTATTTTTCTATGTTCCAGATATCAGCACATTTCTGAGATTTAGAATGGGCATTTATAATTGTAATTAAAATAAGTTGTTATATAAGTTCATCATAATAACTGCATTTGTATCAATGAATAAAACAAAGTAAATAATGTGTGATTTCAAATATACAAAACAAAACGGAAAAATTTTACATACTTTTATCCTCTGTCATCGAATCTGTGACTCATATAATTCCAGAGCAACTATCAAAGTTCTACTGAATCAAAATTCTACTTTTAGCTTATTAAAATATATCCCTTCCCTCTTAGTCTCTTTGCATGCAATTGAGTAGGAAATTAATTTATATCTTGGAAGGCTTAAATGAAAAGTGATTATCTTTTTTTTTCTAAAGTATACCTATACCGGTTGATTCAAAAACAGTGTGACCAATTTCAGAGCATCATAATTTTTTTTCAAATTAAGTTATTTACATGAAATTTTCAATGTGGTTTCCTTTGGCATAATACATTTTATGTAAACCCTTTCGACCATTTTTGGTAATATTTTTCCAGCTTCCTCTTTGATTGCTTTTTGAAGCCCTTCGAGAGTTCTTACTTTACTTCGGTTTCATTGTTTTTTTAAGTATTTCCATAAAAAAAATAATTGCAATGAACACAGTTAATGGATGGTGGCAGCCATTTCTCGGGAGGCAAAAAATTTATTTTCTAATTTTTCAGTCATTTTATAGTTGATTTTGCAGTATGACTGGGTGCAGAATCTTGTTCCAAAACAAAATTTCCTTGAGGGTAAAGACGTTTACTTTTTTTTTTTTTGATTAAGTGTTTCAAATATTTATTCTGATTGTATTTAGCATCAATTTTAGTCTTTAGTTCTACAAAAAATGGCTTTGTTAAACCTTGAGAGGACATTCCCATCCATACCATAACACCTGCCGGCCAACTTGCATTTTGCAAAACAATCTGTGTCTTTTCAATGTCTTTTGAGGTAAATATATTGTATCTTCATTTTACCAGTTGTGCATGACAGACGAAACAGTGCTACATCCGAAACTATCCATACTTTGTATCTACCTTTGCGTAACATTAAATACAGAGACCGAAAACGTTTTCTTCTTTTTTCTACGGCCTTGATAGACATTTGAAGACAGGATGGTTTATTCACTTAGCCAGTTTTCTTTATCTGACGACAAATTGTCGATTGCGATACCTATATTTTCTTTGTTGAAGTTCTTTGAGGTAGAGGATTTTCTACAGCAATAAGTATTTTCTTCTTTTTTTTCCCCTTAAATTCTTTCCTATTTTTTTTGTTTCGTCCTCACTTTTTTTTCCTGGAGCTTTTGATTACCTGCCAAATTTTATTTCTTTTCGTTCAGATAGTAATCCGTTGGCAAAACGTCTTTTCTGATTTTTAAATGCTTTATTTATAACTGAATTTGAGCAAACATCCTTCAAAAGCGTTAAAATTCGTTTCCGGTTTGAAGATCTAATTTCGGAGTCATAATTTACTCCCACTAATAAAAATAGTTTGATTGGTAATTTAAAGGTTTCAATTTTAAAATATAACTAACAGCAAAGCAATAAAAATTTAACATTCATAGTTATATGCTTTTAAAATTGGTTACACTAATTTTGAATCAACCGGTATATGGTTCGTAGCAACTTTATGTATATTTCATGTTATGATGCATATTACGTTGTTGTCTTTTATCCTCGAACGATCTGACATATGTCAAATCAGCTCCAGAAGGTTGTTGACCACCAAAAAATCTATAATAATAAGGTGGGTCGGATGTTAAGTCCCCCTTACAAAATCCAATGCATCTCAGAATGTGATCCGTTGAAGCTGGATAGTCCCACAATTTCTTATAAGTGAGGTGGGTTTTTATGTCACTTTAAAAGAAAGACGAAATGTCCATTTGCCACTTGTTAGTCTAGCCAGAGAAGTCTGGGAGCCAAGGTCACATTTGATTTCCAGCAGAGAGCCAAGGGATGTTCCTGTGTGCCGTGGATGCGCGGGTGGAATGCGCCATATTGAATTTAGTTTAGATCTTGCATTAGAGTACAGTTCTTGATAAGTGAGCCAAGTGCCAGTAGCTGTTTCATTCTCCCTAACGCCTTTGACCGGTCTATCTCAGTGATCGCATTACCTTTAATGTTAATATGTGATGTATCCATTGGAGGTGGACGTCGGGATTCTGAGAGATCTTCCTCAGTTTGACCAGAATATAGAAGCTGGTGTCATCGTTTGTGGAAGACCAGTCACTAAGAGGTTGTAGTGCACTGCGGCTGGCCGATAAAATCTATAGATCCCTAAAATCGCAAACATAAGACATGATAGCTTCAGCACTATTAATCACAATTAGCCCTTTATCTACCGCATTATGATTTACTGCAGTGTTTTATTCATGCAATATTTTTTTTTGAATCACTACATTGAAAATTAATGGATATACATAAACAAAATACTCAACTTTGAGAAATTTAATCCCTCAGAGCTAATTAATTATTTAAAGATATTCAACTGTAAAATTAATTATATACACTGTTCACTTAGAATAAATAGTCAAATCGTTTTCTAAGGTCTTCATTAACATACAAAAAATAATAATATAAGACATTTATCTTTTGACATGTGAACTATTTTTTCGGAACTAAAATGACAATCTTCGCAATCCGCTGAAAACGCAATTTCTGCTGCAAAACTATTCGCCTTACCCGCTAAAATACTCATCATAGAACCCATGCTGCCATATATCTTGGGTGGATTCAAAAGAATATTCCTGCTAAGTATCGTCAGAGTATTCGTAAAAATGGTTATTCTATGTCATTTTAAAGTGAGTGGTACTTATAAGTACCGTCAGTAGATAAAGAGTTAACTCACTACTGAAGACAGAGCAAGTGTCAGGATTGCGTTGCTTAATAATATTATAAGTATTTTAATGTGAACAAATAATTATTTTAATTTAAAATTCTTTCTGCAATTACCTATAGATTGTTTACTTATTCATCTATGCAATGTTTCTATTTTATAAAGAGTGCTGTTAACTGTAAGAATTTTAAACATTTTCTTTCTTTTTTTCTAATCTCTCTCTTTTTCTTATTTGATAAATTTTTAACACTTCAGATTATCTCCTGAAGCAGGGGAAATATGTTTTTCTTTCTCAAAAAGCACAGTCAAAACCAAAACTTGCATCATATAAAATCAAATCAAAGTCAAACAGGAGTACTTTTTCCCCATTGGAGCTTTGATTCAGTTATTTATGTTTTCCCATTCTGCACTAAATATGTGCATCGTTTTTTAAAAAAAGAATAGTTTTCAAAGGTAAAAAATTAATAGAAAATATATATTTTTCAAACGTTAAGTATTCCATTTAAATTGGACAATTAATCACTTTAAATGGACTTATCCTTTCGGAAAGATTTTCCCGATTGAATAAGAAGTCATAAATCGTTATTTGCGTCAATAAACAAAAACCGATATTGCATAGCATAAAAATTCCCGAACGGTACCGAAAATATATAATCGAATCAAATCTTCACAATCGTTAAGTAGAAAGTATAAAATTTCTTGTTTAAGAATACTCCGCTCAATGGGAATTGAAGTTTTTAATCACTAATTTTTTCAGCCTCGTCGTAATTGAAAAGAAATCAAAAAGTGCACCATAACTTCAGGGGTGGGAATTGCTAAAATGCAAACTGTACGTTTTACGCGGAAGCAATGGAAGAAACGAAAAAAAAAAAAAAGAAGAACAGTTTCTTTAAATCAACAGTTGTTTCGAATTTTCTTTTCTTCGATGCTAAATTAAGGAAATTTCTTTGATGTCTAAAAAATGAAATATTGGTTTTATTCTCTATTCCCTGGAGCCATTGGGTTCTCTGATTACTCTTCTCTGCAGGAAACAAGCAAATTGCTCTCAAAACAGAGATTTGTTCCAAGGGGAGCAAAAAGAATAAAATTTGCTAGTAATTTAAAAAATAATGGATATATAGAAATATTTTGCTGTTTGTGAGAAACGACACGCATTTTTGGATCAATAAAACTGTAATTTGAGATCTGATATAATAATTAAAAACAATAGTCAATATCTTTTTTTTTGTTTTTGTTTTTTTTGCGAAGCATAATTTTAATCGAATGCGGTTAAATTCTTAGCTACCATATATTATATTCACGCACTACATTTTATTCTAACAATGCATGGAATAATAGAGAATGGTACATTAAATTCAGTCAAATATCAATATATTTCTGTATTTTAATGTGAAAGTTTGAAAAGTCAAAACCCATTTTGATATTGGTTGAATATGGGTCAAAATGTGATAAGGTGTTTCATTTTTAATTATAAAAGAATTGTTATTTCTATTTTAAAAGAAAAAAACTCAAAACACGTTTTTTTTCCTTCTGAATTATCTAACAAAAGTTTTTTTTAAAGAGTTTCATCCACCTTTCATTTTTATGGCTTTAAATTTTAAAAATAATTCGAAAATTGGAGAAATTAAAATTTTATTCTAAAAATTCTAAAATGTTGAAAACTGTGTGTGTGTTTGATGTTATTATTATTACTGAGGAATTAAATGATCGTAAAATGTATTCACAATGAAAGAAAGCAAGGGAAAGAAAAAGAAATTTCAGGGCATTCTACTAATCAAAAAATGGAAATACAGTAATACCTCGACTTACTCTACACCGACTTACGCGAATTCGGAGTTATGC
The DNA here is from genome assembly GCA_019973955.1 of Trichonephila inaurata madagascariensis. Classification (NCBI taxonomy): domain Eukaryota; kingdom Metazoa; phylum Arthropoda; class Arachnida; order Araneae; family Nephilidae; genus Trichonephila; species Trichonephila inaurata. Next base: position 37,964 of record BMAV01019145.1, read on the forward strand.
TATTTTCAAATCTCGTCAATTCGTCTTTTTTTTGTGTGTGTGTCAGTGAAATTTAGGAGGAATCGGTGCTTGAGCCTGATGAAATCGGTAATTTAATGAAGAAATTTTCTTTCTTGCCAGGAAAATGATTTTAAAAGTGGATAGTGATGGCGGTCAAGAACCGCTGGATTCCACAATCAGGAGCTGAAAATGAATGAGCTCATAGAAATGCATGAGTAAGAGCAAGACTTTGTAGATCTTATGTCTTCAGACCTAGTTCAATCGGATCAATTGACGATTGTTACTTTGACGGAAGGTCTCCGTTTAATTGAAAAAAGGGTTACAAATTTTAGAAAATACATATTCCAACAAAGAGCTTATTATTCAACAAAACAAGAAATAAAAAAAATTAGCATGCTAGGAGGAAATTTTTCGGGAGAAAAAAAACTTTTTTTGAGCCGGCAGACAATTTGTTAGAATTTATGAAACCTTCTACATCAAAGTAACTTTAGTTTACGATTTTTTATTCGTGTAATCCAGTATTTCTCAAACTGTGGGGTGCGTGACGACTCTACGAGGGAGGCGCGAGCATATTGAAAAGTCAAAAACAAAAGATTATTTTAAAAATAATTATTAATTTACTGAAAGTAAACAAGCAAAATATATTCTGGCATAATATATATATAAATAAAATACACATTTACACAAATAAAATTACAATAAATATGTTAAAATACACATTGCATGTGTATCAGTGCTATACAATTTAATTTATAATTAATTTAACAATACTACGCTAAGAACAAGTTTAATAATTACCAGTGACCCTATGGGATTGTGTCATATATAAAATTATATACAAAAATTAACACTTATCTTTATAATTTTTTTGTACGGTTTATAATTAATCCCTTAACTGCGAATTAAAAGTTAAGCGATTAGCTTCCCACTGCCAAACATTTTCCACGTAGGCGCGAGCATGTGATGTATTAGGGAGATGGGGGAGGAATCAAGAAACAAAAATATTCTGAAATAAGTAAATTCTTCGCAGACATTATCTATGTCTTTTATTGCATTTCAAAGCCTTCGGAATAATTTTATGGATGTAGTGTAGAGAAAAGATCGTACTTTGGAAAGACGTATATATACGTCCGGGGAAATTAACGGTTTGTCTGAGCGAGATGTTTATATACGCCAGTGGCACTTAAAAGGGTAAAGTCGTATCGTAGTCTTAGCGTCGAAGTATAGTATTATATTGAATTCAGTACATTGTTATTGTACGAGGGGGGCGCGATGAAAATCACGATTGAATATTGGGTCGCGAACATTGAAACTTGGAGAAGCACTGGTGTAATCTAAGATTTTATTGAACATTTTATTTTACTAACTTATTTCTTTCTTTCGTCTTCCGCCCCAACTAAAAATAATTTATATGTTTTTATATGCGAGATTATACCTCGACACGCGAATTCGACTTTTACGCGGTTATCACTCAGTCCCACCTATCGCAGACGTTCGGGATATTAAGGTATCGAACTGCGTCCGGAATCTTGATTTTGCAAAAGCGTATAAATAGATAGTATTTATGATATTTAGTGTCACTTAAATTAGAAAGCGTATATAAAATTGTTTTAACAATTTTATTACAATAAAAAATTATTTAAATACAATATTTTGACAAAAAATGAACATAGAATGACCTCTTTTCAAAACATTCTTCTTTTATGAAAAAAACTTCTATCATAATAATATTTTGCCTGTATAAAGCTCAGATCTCTGCACAGAGCCTCAACTAGAACTTTTGAAATATAAAGCTTAGAATTGGATTTATCTATATTTTACTACAACAAAGAGGAGAAATTTTAAGAAAATAACGCCGATAATTATTTCAATGGGTGGTAACTCTGAAAATAATGAGAAATTCTCAAAAATCCTAGTTCAGACTCTCTGGAGAAGTCTTTACTTTATATAAGCACACACACACACAAAATATTATTATTGTAGAAGCCTTTTTTTATAAAAGAAGACCATTTTTTTTTGGAAAAAAGGTTATTCTAAGCTAATTTTTTTGCCAAAATATTGCATTTAAAAAAACATTTTTGTCATAACGTCCTTAAAAGAATTTTATACGTGTATTCTCTGATCTAAGTGACAGTAAATATCATGAAAATTATCCATTTATGCGCTTTTTTAAAATCACGGTTCCGATCGTAGGCGGATACCTTAATATATTTAAAACTGCAGAGGGAAAAAATCAGGTATATACATTTTAATATCTGGTACATTATTTTTAAAAATTATTTTTATATTCTTATTGCTTGTAAATATTGCTTTAACAGAAAATAACTAGAGCTTCTCTGTAAAATTTAATTTCTTTTGGTAGAATTCGCAATGAGTGGGATACTAGCTATGGTGTGTCTCTTATCAGTTAAGAGCTGTGCGTACCAGTAATTAATCATGACTTAATGATGGGCCCATCATCAGTCGCCCGCTGGTCACCTCTAGTTCCAAACCAATTGTAATAAATAACTCTATGCATTTCAATTGCTTGTTAATCAATAACTGCACATCGTACATTCCTCTATTCATCAATAATGAAACATGTGCTTATCTATGATACACGCATTGCTATAAAAATTTGCTCACCAAGAAGTAAGAGAGGAATTATTACAAAACTTGATACGTGTCAGGTAGATATGTAAATGATTAGAAATATAAAGTGTGATTGTGCATTGCGTAACGCCACAAGAGGGCGTTGAACTTCGTTCTCCTTGGACTATAAAACATGTAACCAAAGCTTGTATGAGTGTGTTCCTGCAAAATTTTTTAATTCGGATGATTGTCAAAGCAACTAGATGTATGAGAAATGGTGACACCCGAAAAGCTCTTAAAATTGAGTTTCAAATCTCATATACACAAGAAATAGTTAAAAAATTCTTTGATTCTCTACCGCTCATTAATAATATTAGTATGCTTATCTTCCAAATTATAATCCTGATATAAACCCTAAAAGTCCAAGAAGAATCCTTCTTGACTCATATAATCCCCCTTAATATAAAATTCTAGTACAATA
>BMAV01019145.1:68795-79397 GCA_019973955.1 Trichonephila inaurata madagascariensis
CCTTTAAGTAAATTTTTATAATAATCTTTTATTCTCGACTTTTTGATATGCTCGCGCCCCCTCGTAAGGCCATCACGCCCCCCTAGTGGGGCGTGCCCCACAGTTTGAGAAACACTGATATAACTTAAATATCCATCATTTTTTCAATGAAATATTGAGAAAGAACTAAACTAAGCTCAGTGGCACAACAGCCAATGCGGGCCAAGACCTTCTGTGTCCCTCTCAGTTTTCATGACCTTGGGCACTGAGGTGCATGAGCAGATGTCCCAGTCAAGTGGTCAGTCTGAAGCGAAACCCCCAGTGTTCAGTTCCAAAACAAACTTGGTACTCATTTATGGACCCACTGAAGGGATGAAAGGCTGAGTCGACCTTGCCCAGCGCGGGTAGGGAACCCTAGACCTGTGGCATGGAAGAGCGATATGCTTCCACTCAGAAACTGGGTTTATTGAGCAAGAAAAAATACAGGAATGTCGGTGAAGGATGTAAGTGTATAGTGCCTTTGCGGCATGGGTGCTCTAAATAGCCGTCGAGCCGCAAGTCCTCTCGTGAGGCTGGTGGAAGGGAAAGAGAGGTGACCCCTCCCAGGAGGTTGTACCTCTAAATTGGGGTGGAGCCGAGCCAAATCGTACTGTCACCAATATGGTGCTAAAAGCTACGACTAACGACAGGCGTATTACTTGCCCCCTTGCCACGATGAATTTTGTGGGCCTTGATCTAACGTTACTGTTGATCAGGCGGCATAAGTAATAACAACAAACGAACGAATACATAAATATAGCTACTAAAATAAATATAAATTTTTACCTAAGTCTGGAATCACGGTAGGGAAATGGCCATGGAGATATATTTCATGATTTCACAACTCAAGTTCAATCACAGGTTTGAATCTTGATTCCAATTAAAGATCCATCGTGTCTAAAGTGAAGATTAGTACATATTAAATAAAAGTAGGCATTCAAAATGCTCACATATTTTTGTAGTTAGAGGAATAGGTTTAAAACATCTTTTTCATCACCTAATTACTGCTCAAACTTTTAAGGTCCATAATCAATCCAACAATTTAGAGCAATATCAATTCATGTAAAACAAAACTAACAAAATTATAATTTTATTTTTTATAAACATCACATTCTGAGGATGTACATGAGCTATCGGCAACGGACCTCGTAATTTTAAGCGTGTGCCTTTTTATTTCATACCTTTTGTAGCACCATCTTTTGGCAGTGTGGAGAACTTACTTTCTAGATAATTTTCGTAAACACCATGTGCAACTATTTACCATCTCTTGCTTTAGCTATCTAGAATAAATAATGAATTCAGTTTATATATGTGTACGTTTATTATTCTCCTGTATAATATATATACATATTTTTATTTGTAGTCTCTTTTCATAATTGATAATACAGTAATACCTCGACTTTTCCACTACCCCGACTTACGCGGTTTTCAAATCTCGTCGACTCGGTTTTTTTTTTTTTTTAATCACTGAAACTCAGGTGAAATCTGTGCCAGAGCTTGATGAAACTGATAATGTGATCGAAGAAGTTGTCCATCTTACCAGGCAAATAAATTTAGAAGTTAATAGTGATGATGTACAAGAACTTCTGGATAATTCTTGAGGCCCTGGGCCCCTACGCAACAGGCGGTCCTGAGTCCCTATACCCTAATGCAGCCCCTATAATTCTTAAAAGTAGACAGTTCATAGCATACGTTGTCAAATACACTTAAAAACAATAACCCAAAACAAATAAATGTGCATGATTTACAATCGTACAATCCGGCTCACCCGATTACCGCCTTTTGACTAAATGAGTATAGTGGCATATGGGGATAGCCTAGGACTATACAAAGATGACGGTTCTCACATATGGACAGTTGACAAATCGTCCGAAATTCCCAGGATGGAATTTCGAACGATACAACTGGATACAACCGGAAAAAACATTTGACTACTTAAATTATTCTAATCATGATCTTAATCAGGCTGAGTCAAGAACGAGACGAGGCCCCCATTGTGACTGAGGCCCTGGCCCAGGACCCAGTTGGCCCATGCCTTAAGAGGTCCTCGATTCCCACAATTAGGAGCTGACAACTGATGAGCTCAGAGAAATTAATGAATAAGAGAGATACATTGAAAAACTTGGACCGCTCTCTCTTTAGACCCAATTCTGTTACATGATCGAATGACGGTTGGGAATTTGACAGAAGGCCTCAGTTAAATTAAAAAAAAAAAGGGTTACAAATTTCACAGAAAATAAAGATTCCAACGAAGAGCGTATTTACTTAACAAAAAAAGGATACAAAAAATTGCGAGTATACTACGAGGAAGAAATAAGACAATGAGCTAGCAGACTATTTTTGCTAGATTTTGTGAAACCTTCCACATCCAAATAACTTCGTTTTGTGATTTTGTATTTGTGATACTTAAGATTTTATTACACATTTTATTTTTCTAACTTATTATTTTCTTTTGTCTTCGGCCCCTACCAAAAATAATTTACGTGTTTTTACGTGCGAAATTACACCCCGACACGAGAATTCGACTTACCCGGTTATCACGCAGTCCCACCTATCGCAGAAGTTGGGGTATTACTGTACTTGAAATCAAAGAATTCAAAGCAAAAATATTAAAGAATCATATTTATTTTTCCTAAATTGAAAATTGATACTACTTATACTGCTATTATTATGACACAATTAATGCTACTTCACATTCGAAATCTGATTTTAGCTTTTCGGAAACATCAGTTATTCTATACGAATATAAAGGCTCGTAATTATTGTTGATACTTTTTCTTCAGTCTTTTCCTGAACCATTAGAAAACCCCCTGCTTCACATTTTTCAACAGTTTCTTGAATTTTTTATCTGTATATATCACAGGTCATCTTTATATTTCTCACGATAAAAGTTCTATTTGTCAGTCACTCAAATATTGACGATGATGGAGTAGCATGATTTGCCATAAAATATTCATCCGAGAATTTTGACTATGATTCGCTTTCAACTTTTACACACAATGGAGAAATTATCTCCTTTAGATTTTACTGACTGCAAAAAGCTAGCTAGAGTTCTCGAGTCTTTATTCTCAGAAAATATTCCTTTTAGCTGTCTTCACGTAATGTTAAAGCATGACACCTGAAAATGGATCCCTTTTTAAGATAGAAAATTGCTCCGTAATGGTAGTGAGGATAGAAGTCGGCACCTACCGATCCGTGAGCACATATAACTTACCGCTGGACCAAAATAATCCCTCACCAGTCCAGAGGTTGTTACTGGCTTGTATAGATACTACTGGTACACACTCATCTACCAGAGAGCCGGTGGATAGGCGAACGAATGATATAATTGTGTGATGTCTGAGATAAATAAAGGTAGCGTGATATTGATTAATTTAAATATTTAGTTTATTTACGTCACATATATTATTTGCAGATTATACATTGAAGTTATTAATCTTATTAAAGAGATCATTAGAGTTCAAATGATGTGGTTTGTGAGGGAGGAGTTTTTCTTGGTGTCCATTCTCAGCGACTCTAGTTCTCTCTCTGCCCTCGCTCGGGTCTCGGGGATAACAGAGGTCGGCGTCTTTCGCTTCAAGTTACATTCGGTCGTGAGTAGAGAGGGGGCTCTCGTGGTGTCAAAGGTTTCCGGGGTGTTGCCGAGCAATATTTTTAAGAGTGCAGGAGTCTTTGCATGTGTGATGACCCTACCCACAAAGAAGCCGATTCACAGCTGTGTGGCGGGAAATTCACACCTACTTCATAAGTTGTTATGGTAAGCGTTTGAGTTGTTGTTGCATCATGTGGATCTGACGGCTCGAGTGTTGCGTCATGTGGATCTGATGGATTTTTGATTGTATTTGCGGTGGGTAGATGAGGGCACGACAGCTTCGCAAAGGTTGGGTTTTTTCAAAGTTCTTCCAGAGTCACCAATGAGGATCAAACTCGGCACCTTCTGCTCTGTAAGCACGTAACTTATCGCTGAATTAAAATGATCGATCAGACCGGAGGCTATTACTGGCTTATATAGATACCATTGCTACAGTAGCATCACATTACTACTTCGTTATCGTATAGAGCAGCGGTTCTTAAAATTCTGATTGTCGCGGACCCCCTTTATGAATCAGCCTGACATCAGGGACCCCCAAAATTTTTAACAACGCCCTCTGACTCTCAACACATGGCTGAGTGATTTAAAGATTGCTCAATAATCCTAAAACTGCTAAAAAACTCCTAAAAATCTTTGTATACAGACTTTTTAAACACTTATCTTTTTTCTTTAAGAAAACAGTGAACATCTAATGATATTTGTATATCAAAAAACTAGTATATAAATACTAGTATATACTGTATAATTCTAGTATAATATGTATATAAGTACAAGTTTCAAATAAATAAATAATGTAGACACAATTCCATTAGGAAATCAAGAAAGAGGCAATCGTTATCGTACGGACGCGCTATGTGAACTCAGTTCTTAATCTTTTCTTATGTGTTTCTACTATCTGTATTGTTTTAGAAAATATTACATTTTAGTAATAGCTATGTAGTTGAAAACAATTTTAAAAAAATGAATATTCTTGATCAAAATACATGTTCTAGTAAATATTTTTATTGGGGACAATTTAGTAATCTATTCAAAAATGGCACATCTTTCAATTTTGCCTCGAGGTTTTCCAGTCCTTAAAATATAGAAATCTTAACATTAGATGAGAACCTTCCCGGACCCTCTAGAAAAACGCTACGGATAACCGGGAGTCCGTGGACCACAGTTTAAGTGCCACTGGTATAGAGCGCAGCAAGCCATTTTCTGAATTGAAATTTGTTTTATAGGGGTTGTCTCCTACATTATAATACTCATACTTTTTTAAAACTTGTATGTTAAATAGAAAAAGTTCAAAATGAGTTCAATGATGCTCTCTTATATCATCTGGAGGAAGTATTAAAAGGAAAGTATGTTATTAAAAAGCAAAAAGCATTATCATACTTACAAAACTTAAATTTGCTTTGAAGGCCTTTTTTTACGAAAAAATAAATGCAAGCATTATTTTTTTCAATCATTCTTGCATATTTTATCATACAGTTTTTCTTAATGGGTTTTCTTCTTCTCATCCCGGGCTGGGCAAGGTTGACTCAGCCTTTCATCCCTCAGTGGATCCACAAATGAGCACAAAGCTTGCTTGAGAACTAACCACTGAGGGTTTCGCGTCAGACTGCCTACCTAATCGGAGCATCTGCACATGTACCTCAACACTAAAGGTCACGAAAACTGAGTTGGGTATATAGCAGGCCTTGACCCTCATGGACCGTTGCACCTCCGAGTTCATTTTTTTTTAGTTTTCTTCTACTCACATTGTAACTATGTCGGTCTGGGTCAACACTTTAAAAGCTTTTTCTCACATTTTTAAGCTCATTCAGCTCAACTGAGCTCTCAATTATGGTAATTTCTACACATGATTAGTTGGGATGACAATAAAATACTTTAATTAAAATTAATAAAAAATTAATTGATTAAGACTAATTATTCAAAGAATTTCAGATACAACCCCTTTGGAGTGAGTGAGTGAATATTAACGTCGCACTGTTCAGCTACACGAGGGATTTTGGTGACGGACCACGTAATTTTGAACCATGGTCAAGTGACGTGGACGACACCTGAGCTGACACCTCCCCTCCTTACTACCACACCAACGGGAGGACGTTTCAGCTCTCGACAGATTTAACGTGCATCGCTGCCCTACACTGCGGGTCTTTAGTGGTAATGGGCTCAAACTCATGAGAGAGAGAGAGAGAGAGACATGTCTGCCATGATCCGATACCTTGACCACACTGGGCTACCGCACCCCTTACAACCCCTTTGGAATCATTTCGACTAAATTTGGTGACTTGGCGATCCTGCCGGTGACTTGAGTGAAAAATTTTAAAAGCTTTTTTCTCTCATTTTAAAGTGGCCGTGGTCGCCTAGTGGTCAAGGTCACGGACTCGTGGTTGGCGTGTCATGAGTTCTAGCTCAGTGCCGCTGAAGACCCTCCGTGTAGAGGGTCTGATGCACGTTAAATCTGCTGGAGCTCAAACGTCCTCCCCTTGGTGTGGTGTGGAAATGAGGGGAGGGGGTGTCAGCTCAGGTGTCGTCCTCGTTACTTAAACATGGTTCAAAATTACGAGGTTCGTCACCAAAAGCTCAAGTGTAGCTGAATAAGGCGACGTTAACATTCACTCACATTTTAAAGCGTTCAATAGAGCTGTAGTTTTTTGTACACGATTCTTCTGTATGACAATACAATAATTTATTCATATTTAATATATAAAAATTGTTTAATTAAAGTTAATTGTGAAGAATTAAATTTTACTCGTAATTCCAATTTTAACAACGTGAAATAGTTGAGCATTGAAACTAGCAAATTAAACTATGTTAATAGAATAAAATGAAGTATGCAAATAATAATAATGTAAAAAAAAATTATAGTTACGGGCACTTTAGCATTATTTATGGCGACCAAAATTGGTGGCTTGAATCAAAACTTTAACTTTTTTTGTCACATTTTAAAGCACGCAATGAAGAGAGAGAGAGTTGAAATGTACACGACACACACACGGTTGTTTGTTTAGGAAAAATTTAATATTGAAATCAGAAAATTAAGCTATCCCCTAGTAAAATTATATTACTAAAACTAATTATTGAACAAATTTTATTTGACTATACGTTTTCTTTCGATTTTAAAATTTGAGGTATAAAAAAATTATATTACACAAAGGGGGAAGTATGAAAGAAAACCCATGTTTAAAAAACTGTTTTTTCTCGTGTTATTATAAAATATTTTTATACTATAGAGCTGTACCTTTGAATATTTTATAATAACAGGAAAGCATTTACTTATCATAATTATTAATTTACTGAGTATTTTATAGGTCTATAAACAAAAAATATTAACAACCTAAGATAAAATTTCAACAATGCTTCTTCTCTGTTGAGAATGAATCAGTCTCCCTGTTTATTTTTGTCTTGAATTTCTCCTTGCACGTTTTCATTTCCTCTTATCCTTTGATCAAAAATTCAATTCAGTAACTCCAAATTCTTACACTCTGCATGTTATTCAGTTATTTTATTTTGAATTTCTCCTTCAATACCGAGAATACACTATTTTTCCTATTTTTATTATTTATTTTTAATAAAAAGTAAAAACAAAAAACATATGGTTTCCACTTCAGACATTCTTTGTAGTTGGTAATATAGATTTGTAACGGTACAAAACTTTTGTTATCTGGGTTCTATAATTGACTCTGATAATAATATTGATCTTGAAGTTTAAAAGCGTATACTGTCAACAAGTGGACTTTTAAATGGTCTTCGAACCTTTTTTAGATCATAATACAAGGGGTGATCAAAAAAAAAAAGTTCACATGACAAATGAAAAATTATTTCTTAACAATAGATACAAGATACAAATGTCACTTTTCTACATAATCACTAAACCGGTTTATCCATGTATCAGACCACTGGGCCAATTTGCTTAACCCGTCTTGGTAATAATCAGGTCCCTGTCCATTGAGCCAATTTTTTGCAGCTGCTTGAATATCACTGTCTCAAGTGAACTTTGTTCCGGATAAGAGTTTCTTCAATGCCGGAAAAAGGAAATAGTCACTGGGAGCCAAATAGGGACTGTATGGGCGTGACTCCAGACCTCCCACCCAAACTTTTACAACAATTCCTGAGTCTGGTGAGCAATCCAGAACTGTAACGTTTCCCTCCGCGCAGCTGTGAATCGGCGTCTTTGTGGATCACCACACGTGCATTTGCACCTACACTTTAAAATTATTGCGTGGTCGGCCTTGGACCTCCTCCGCAGCCCCTTGACCCCCAAGAGAACCCTTCCCACCACTAGCAGGATCTAACGAGATGCTAAAAATAGGCGCCGGCCCCTGATCCCTGAAGCTAAGAGATGAAGAGGGACAGATGCATCGAAATTTCGAAATGAGTGGACGCCGAAAGGGAACTCCTCTTTCACAAACCACATCATTTGAACTCTAATAATCTTTTAATAAATTTATAACTTCAATGTATATTCTGTAAATAATAACTGTGACGTAAATAAACTTAATGTTTAAATTTTTAAATTAATCAATATCACACTACCGTTATTTATCTCAAACGTCACAAGAACGCTTACGTCGGATGGCTTCACTCAATTTTGTTAAAGAGACACTATAACGATTGGCATTAATTGTATGGCCACGCTTCAAATACTCGATTAGGATAACACTATTCGTATCCCAGAAAAAAGTTGCCATAACTTTGCTGGCATATGTTGTAACCTTAATCTTCTTCCTCTTCAGAGATCCAGCTTGCTTTCATATTGCGGTTTTCCACTTGCTATCTGTCAACTTCAAAAGAACGATACGCTATCTGTACTCGACTCATTGCTTCATCCCGCACACTTCCATGATTTCTGTGAATTTCATATGGGGACGCATTCTTGGCCTTTAAGAATCGTATTACACCTCGTACCTCTGTCTGAGACCATTACTCTAGACCAGAGGTCACCAAAGTGGTGGTCCGCGAGAAAATTTCGCTGGTCCCCAGAAAAATGCAGAATATATTTACTCATCACGTTAAGTTATGTTTTAAGATGCATTGATTGTGTTCTTAGATTACAATTTTTTTATAAATATATTTAAACACTTAAAAAAAAATCTCATTTGTGGTCCGCGGGATTTAAATTATGAATTTACTGGTCCGTGAGGTCAAAAAGTTTGGCGACCGCTGCTCTAGACGTCTTGTCATTAGTGTCGCTCTTACAGGTCTGAGTACTAACACTATCTCTGCTCTCACAACTAGTGTAAGATAACTAGCTCCATCTGTCTCCTCTCTGGGTATACATATTCCCATCCACAATTACTACTTTTCAAATACTGCTGCTTGTAAACTTTTTTTAGATCAGCTCTCGTACATAAAGAGATAAACAAAATTACTGCTATACAAAACTATTACGCGTCTAGTCCTGAACCATGCTTTTGAGACTTGTACCCTGTCAAAGAATGAAAAGATCAATAATAATTGGGGAGAGAAAGATCCTGAGAATCATTTTTGGTGGAATTAGAGAAGGTGATTTTACAGAAGAAGAAAAAATGCTGAGAGAGAAAGAGAGATAAGAAATTTTCAAAAATAATAATGACACTTATGTAATAAAATTCATCAAGTTAAGTATAATTAGAATTGCAGAGCATATTTGCCGTTTGGATACTGTAAGGACCTTTGGCCAGAGCCTAGGGATGTGGGGGAGGAAGGGAAGGAAGACAAGCCATATCCAAAACAATCTATTTATTGATCACACAATTAGCAATACAAATTCAAGTAATTTTAAATAAGAGATGTTCCCCAATCTAAGCAATATGCGGATAAAAAACGAGGTACGCTAAGTATGAGAAGACTTTAAATATCGACCCACTTATTTCAGGATCGAATCTACTTTCCTAATTATCTGAGCACTAATTAAACTCTAGTGACCAATCGTCACTTTAATTCTTTTATCAAATATATAAAAAAAAAAAAAATTGAATAATACCTGCTCAATATCAGTCTATCCTCTCTCTCTATATATATCTCGTCACTTTCTCTCCTTCTAACTTGAAAACCTAGACTATATATAGCAGACCTAATTTGAATAATCAGGCTTTTTTCTTCAGAGCGTTAGTTGTAAATAAAATATATTTGAAAGATTAAAGATTTCCCAAGAGGACTTTATCAATGGAAGGATGCGGACAGAGCTGTGACAATATTACTAAACCAACATGTAAGATCTTCAAACATAAACCTATGGGTAACAGAACTAGAGGATGCCGAAATCTTCAATGGCTTGACTCCATTAACATTGATTTCTGGTATGGAACTGGCGACAAGGATAACTTATTTTTATCATTTTAAATTATGACAAAAATAATTTTACTATAATTAATAACTATTCTATGTACAATATTTTTCTGTAACCTGTCTTTTGCTAACTCAAATAGATTCGACGGTTTCCCCACACGTTAGCATGAAACATGTCCATACGAGAAACATGGATTTTCTATGTCCAAGCCCCAAAAGTACATTGTCCTTTGGTCATCGTGAAGGCCAAGCAAATCGGGAATTGGCGGGAATTTTGACTTTTGAATGGAGATTCTGACGGTATCAGTGGAATACGTTGCAACAGGATGATTTCTCCTTTAAACTTTACATTCAAAATGGTTGCTTCAAAAAGTTTCCCGGTAACTCTTTTGATGACCAAACATGTACCGTTGCATTATCTAGGTGGATTTAAGGTACACAGCAGAATAACCAGTGAACCAATCTCTTCAACCGAAGATTGTGTGGTGGCATTCTCCTGATAAATCCAAAGAATTCAGAAACTAAGTTGGAAAATTTTGGATTTTGTTTCTGGTCACCTGGTAACAACTACGTATCTGGAAATTTACTTTGTCAATATCAACATATTTTCTGCATAAGTAACAGGATTACAGAGCCAATTATTATCTAAATAATTATTCAGTATATCCAGGAAGACACTCTCAATCGGTTCATTTTTTGTCTGAACAACAGTACAGAAATTATCTGGCAATTTG
>BMAV01019145.1:93176-105126 GCA_019973955.1 Trichonephila inaurata madagascariensis
ATATATATACATAAGTTTTTGTGAAAGTTCTGTGACTCCCACCTTTAGTTATGGTCCAGTCAAATAAGATCACTACCAAATACTATCAGTCTAAGAAGATATGCTTCATGCTCCAGAGTGTAAAGTAAATAAGATCTCTCTCCAGAGTGAATTGAATACTTATCCTACACTGAAATAAAAAGATCTACTTAAAAATTCCATAAGACTAATTGCCGTGAAATCAGTTTATTTCAGTATCCTCAAATAGAGCTTAATATAGATTGGAAACGAGATATGACTTTTTTTTTTAAAGTCTCTTAATTATATGCTTTAGAAATTATTCAAGGTCTTTAATGTCTCCCTTTAAAATTAGCCGACTCCACTATAAAGAGGATCATTGAGTGAGTTTCAAGAAGGAAGTGAAAAAAATAAATAAATGTAAGTAGTGCATTTTGTAATTTGAAATGGAGAAAGATATCTTCAAAGAAATTAGAACGATTTCATAGCATAATTGTAGAAATTCAAGCTGAGTGAGTAAAGGGAAAAGTTTATTTATATCTTTTGATTCGTCGTTCTTTTTTTAAAAGATTCGTATGAAAAGATTGGTTCTTATTTCAAAAAAAAAAGAGAGAGAAAACATGAAAAACCCGTGGATAAAAAAAGGTTGTTCCTTACAAAAAGCAGTTATTAATAGAAAATCATTGGTTTTTTCCCCTTTCTTTAAATAGGAGCCTGCTGGGTAGCGTTGTTGGTTAGGCCCTGACCTGGTACTCTCTCATGTTTGTGGGTTCGACCCCGGTCCAAGTCAATGGATTTTCATGATTCAGAAAATCGACAGCGTCCATGTGGTATGATTATGAAGCTTGATAAAGAAGTTTTTTGCCTGGGATCTCTTAGCAAAATCAGACTCCGACGACAATTTCGCATCGTCAGAGCTTTGCCCCAGAGGGGAGGAAAGTGGGTGGCAAAATTACCTTGCGACAATAGAGTCGATTCAGCACCAGAGGGCGCTGTGACCGTTTGCCAATCATCACGTAATTATCAAGCAAACAATAACATTTAATCGTATTATACTTATGCCTGTGTGCTAAACGTCGATTTTGCTTACACACTCAAATTTTATATTCTTTAAAAATTTTTTTAGTACTCTAAATATTTGTAATATATTTTCTGGTATTTTGCTTTGTTTTTTTCGTGTAGTTATTAAATATATATATAGTTTTAGTTTGCAATATTAGATTTAAGCTTAGTTTATACTTCTGTTCTTTGACCTCGTGTCTTGTGTTTTTGTATACTTTTAGGTTTAAGGTATCCGACTACTTGCGACAACTTTTTTTTGAAAAGATGGAGATATGGGGATTTTTTTGTAATTTTTAGATTTATTTAGAATGTTTTAAGGAAAAAATCCTAAGATTGAAAACAGAAAAAAAAAATTATTTTTATTAAAATGGGAAAAATCTGGTGAAAATGTACAAAAAATTACATAAACGGGGCCCGCTCTGTACAAAAATTTTATGAACAAATTCTTAATTTTTCAATTTTGATGTGTTACTTTGTTATTTATGTTTTAAATCACCTTCAGGATAAGAGATATTTTAATTTTTACAAAAACTAGAGCACTTTATCTTGGTGATTATATGAAATTGCTTAAAAAACAGCGATTATATTCACATAAAGGACTGTAAATTTTATAATAAACAGTGATTGATAAATCTGAAGGTCAAAACACTTCCACTGTTATACAGAACATACACAAAAAATTTCATTAAATTATTTTCAAAACTTTTTGAGCAATCGCCGTCCCCGTTTGAGCTTTTCGAAAAAAACACATTTCGAGTAAAACGCGTTTTAAAGTTTAACATCTTGTGTAAAAAGTTATGGAATCTGCTTTTACTAAAGCACCTGTAGATTTTTTACTAGAGAATGGAAAATAAAAAAAACTTGGTATTTTTATTAAGATTATAAGATAGCCTATAAAATAAAATCATAAGAACAATTTTTCAATTTTTCAAAAAAAATCATAATTTTAGGGTAGTCGGATACCTTAAGTAATTTGTTTGCCAGCTATATTGTGTTTCAAAAAATTATGGATTGTTAAAGTTTATAGAGTAACGAAGGAAAAAAAGAATCCTCTGTGAAACAGAAGTTTGGCCTACTGGAAGATTTTTGTCGAGATAAAAAAAAAAATATGTTATGGAAGTTCAGGAGTCGTTTGGCTTTCATTCAAAATTAAAATTTCCTCCTTTTTTTCAAGAGGAAAAAAGAAAATTTTTACAGAAACAGAAACTCAAGGGAAAAAAATTTTTTGGCAGCAAGAAGGGGAAAAAACTTGATAATGCAACAATTGATAGTATCTTAAAAATAAGTGAAAAGTGTAACTGAAAAACACATTATTCAATATCTCTTAAATTTATTCATATACTTCCGTTTTTCCTTTGAGATTAAAATTTCATTACTTTTTCAGCTGTGAAGAAATGAGCAATAGGATCTACATTTAGCCGTGGGCTTCCATCTTTTTTGATTCGATGAATTATTAATAAGTAAAATTCAAGCAGGTAAAATTAAGTATAGCTATATTGATATTTTTTTTCTTCTCCTTATTTGCTTAAGAAACGAATAATATTCTTTGTAATTTGTGAGTCTTTTTTAGAGTCGGTATTATATTTTATAGCCCCGTAAACTGTTGAGCTCCGTATAATACATCTAATTTTATGTAATTCTAAGCAAAAACTTTTGTTAACTTCTGGCATAATAATAATGCTCTGAATAAGATAATTGATTCTAATTTGGTGAGTTCCAACCACGTTCGTTAAAGAAATTCGCCATTATATCCATGTACGCGAACTAACACTCATAAAATATTTTAAAAAATTATCGCTTTAGTTTATATCTGTAGGAATTGAGTTGAGTTGAGTGTGGTGTTTTATGGCGCAAGAGCCAGTTTTGGCTATACTGCGCCAAACATTCATAGGTCTGTGGTCTGGACGGGAAAAGTAGAAAAGGAGAAATTGGATGACAAGATGGAGGGTCGAAAATAGAGAAGGATCACTGGGGTACCCTGGGGGCGTGACACCCGTGTTTACCAAAGATAGAAAACCCCTTGGGAAAAGGAAAAGATCACTAGGGTACCTCGGGATTGTGACAACCGTACCCACCTAAAGAAGGTGAGCCCCCTCTGAGGGGAATATATCTCTGTAGGAAAGAAAATACATTATTTTATATAGTATATTTTAGTAGCATTATGCGAGGGTCAGTCTGCAAATTTTCAGAAAAGGTTAAATATTGAAAGTTTGTCAAATGGGCTGCATTTGGGCACATAAGCCTTTGTAGACACAGTTCCCAAGCGTGAAAGCCATTTCATTGGTGGCACTATCTAGTGGCGGATTCTGCTACCAAATCTTTGACGCTTGAATTTATTCATTTCAAACTCTCGTCCGATGCTAAATACTGTCGAGAGTACCAGAACCAAATTGATACTCAATGGATCATTTGCATGCCACATAATCATATGGCATGCGTGCCAACGATTTTCGCATCCATAAATTTTATCGACTCCGGCCAGGATCGAGCCCGCAACCTTGGACTTACGAGGCGGGCACTCTACCTCTAAGCCACCGAGCCACTGCTGAAAGTTAAATTTATCAAATTTTATAAGTGTCCAAAAAAAAGTTGCTCCAACCAGTTACCTTTTTCTATTCAGTTTTAGTAATGCATAAATAAAACAAAAATATGATAATCACTATGGGAAAATATTTTTCAGATATTCATAGCATGAGAGATATATCATGACAATTTAGATACTTTTGAGATAGTGATTTATCTAAATATGATGGAAATTGAAAAAAATAACAAGCGGTGCCATTTTCAAAAAAATATATTTGATTGTAAAGCCAGCTGTCCTATTATTCTCAATAACATAATCATGTATTCATATGATAAATGATATAATTGCATGAATTTCACACAAAAGTGTTTTTCTAAAATTTATTTTGAGATACGTATCTCCTTTTACTTGTTGCAGCAAAGAATATATTGTTTTAATTTTTAGGTAAAATAATTATTCTTTTTAATGACAAAATGTCGTTTTGTTTCAAATTTATCCTTTGTTAACTAGAATAACATAAATCTATATAAATCAAGAATACGTTGTCTCCTCTTTTTACTGTTTGCAGACAATGCAAAATTGTTTATTATACACCCCCAGTCCATTAAACCTTTATCTTACAGTCGTATAATATACATTATTAATAATGCATGTATCTATACTATGTAATACATATTATTTGTTGATATATATTATTATTTGTTTCATGCCCCTAGTCTATGAGAAGTTCTTTATCCTACAATCTTATAATACATATGTATTACCGCATTATATATATTGTATGTTATTTGCGGATACTATATGTCATTATATTTTTCCATACATCTAGACCGTGAAATCATTTGTCTTACAATTCTCTAAGATGTATATATAAACTAACATTATTACTAATGCATGTTATTTATTGATGGAATGCTTTATTATTTTTTGCATATCCCTATTCATGAAAACATCTATGCTACAATAATACGATACAATTCTGACAAGGTTGATACACATTTCACGTTTATTCGATGTAACATCAGCACGTCGTTGTTTGTAGTACGTTCGATATATTCGGATATTGAATGAAAGGAAATTGATTTCCTAAATTCCTATGCCATGCTTAAGTAAGTATTCCTAGATGCAAAATCAGATTTAACAGACAGCTTCTTCCACGTGTTTTAAGGAGGTTACGGTGCAAGTAATATTTCTAAGAGTGTTTTTCTTTCTGTTTTTGCCGATTGATTAATTGTAGAGGTTGTTATTTATATAGGGATGGCGATTCTTTCCGCGCGCGGAAAAGATCGAACCCCCTATGCATATACATAGGACAGAATCACAACATTAAGTGGTAATTAATTTTTATTAATTATCATTAAAGTATCGTACTGTCCTCCAAAACAATCGAGTGTATAAAATTTCAGTTCAACTGAATGCTTTAAAACGTGAGAAAAAAATCTTTTTAAGTTTTGAACCCTGTAATTTTTTATATAAATAATTAGTTTCAGTCAATTAATCATAATTAAATTATCGTATTTTTACCCAAAACAATAGTGTATAGAAAATTTCAGCTCAAATGAGCGCTTTAAAATGTGGGAAAGAAAACCTTTTCAAGTTTTGACACAAGTCGACAAAAGGGTCACTAAATTCAAAAAATTATGCCAATGTGGCTGTGTGTGTATTTGTAATTCTTCGAATAATTTGTTTTAATCAATTAATTTTTATTAATTACAATTAAATTACCGTATTGTCATCCAAAATAATCATGCATATAAAATTTCAGCTCAATTAAGCGCTTTAAAAGTATGTTATTAACTATTGAAAATTCCACTAAGATAAATAAATAAATATAGAGAGAGAGAGTGTGAGCTAATAGTAGGAATTGAAAAAAAAATAAATACGAGTGTTTCCTCAGAGAATATTGTACTGCATTTGTATGTATTGTTTGCTTGTTAATACAACATAAAATAAACTGACCAAATACCCTTAAACAAAAAAAGTACATATTTTATGAAGACAGACAGCATTTACTACATGAAAATGAAAATTAAATAATACATAAACTAAACTAAACTCAGTGGCGCAACAGCCCATGAGGGCCAAGGCTTACTGTGCACATCTCCATATACGTGACCATTGGGTGCTGAGGTGCATAAGTGAATGTCTCGATCAGGTGGTCAGTCTGAAGCGAAACCCCTAGTGTTCAGTCCCCGAGTAAGCTTGGTACTCATTTATGAACCCACTGAAGAGATTAAAGGCTGAGTCGACCTTGCTTAGCCAACACCTTTCTGAGGTGTTGCCCATCCCTTTTTTTAGTCAAGTTCTCTTCTAACGGGGCAAATGGTGTAGTTTAAGTTTGCCAATTTTTTTACCGCAAAGTAAATGTTGTTTACTATTACATAAATTGCTTGATAGCCACTTTGTTTCACACACACCCACACACAGTCACGATTTTTCTTTTACTATCTCTATAACAATCATAAACTAGATCATAAAACAAAATTTCTTATATTAAAATATCATGTGTAATGAAAATACAGTTTTTTTTTTATTTTACACACCATATAAACTTAAAAATCTATTCCAAGATAAAATGCTTTATATGTCCTTTCTCCACATTTTACAGTTTTTCTCCGATATTTAAATAAATTAATAAACATTGATTATCAATATTTCTAATTTGCCTCCTGCAGTGCTATCCATTCAAAATTCAAGAGTTACCGTAAAATCCGGCGTATAACGCACACCGCTGTATAATGAGCACCCATACTTTCAAGCAGCAATTTTTAATTTTTAGGTATGTTCGCCGTATAACGCGCACCCTCTTTTTTACGAAGAAACCTGAATTGTTCGTGTGCACTGCTCTTATATGTTTTGATGTCATTTGTTCAAGATACTATTCCAAGGTTTAGAAAAAAATAATTTTCTTTTAGAATGACAGCCTTTTAAGTTCATAAGGAATTCCATTTCTTTTAAATAAACAGTATTTCGATTTATGTAGAAGTCTAATTTTTTTTTCTGTGCTTATCTTCTCTTTATTTTTAAAGCTCTTATTTTTATACCCGGCGTATAACGGGCACCCGTAAATTTTGATCTTATTTTTTGCGTTAAAAGGGCGCGTTATACGCCGGATTTTACGGTATTTCCTTATGACCTGTCAATGCAGTGAGTGTAAGGGATATTCCGTTTAACAATGGTTAATTAGTTCACAAATCAACCTTTTTATTCAGAAAAAAACTCTGTATAATCCCAACGGTTTGCAAATAATTTTTCATTCATTGAATTTCTCAGTAAAAAACTTTGAAGAGAGCCATGTTCATCAATTATTTAGTTGACTCTAAAACTCCCACAGTGAGAATTGTGACCAAAATCATGGACTTATTAAGACGAGTACAGAACAATTCGCTGAAAAAATTCCGAACTCTTTATTTTTTTTTTTTCTTTTATCGAATAAATTCCTCATACTTTTATATTCAAGTCAAATTACATGTTCTTTTGACTAATGGTGTTTTTTAATAACCTTTTGAAAGTAGGACTTAACACAAAACCAAGACGTTCTTAACCTTCAAAAAATCTATTTTTCAATTTTTATCTTTAAAAAAAGTAACTTGAATGCTGGTTCCAAAAATGTGACATGTATAGGTCTCAAGCTTAACCCGTTCAGGACCATGATCACATATATGTGATCATGCGTTTCTCCCTCCACGGCATCATATATGTGATTGAGCTTTCCCTCCTCGTAGGCCCATAATCACACTGGTGATCAGAGCTAGGGACGTTTTTATATTAATTTTTACAGGCTCTAGATGGCGGTTAGAAACCGTTTTCTTTTTTTTTTTCGAATAATGTTTCATAAATCTTTGAACTTCAATATGTGCTTTCAGCTCCGTGTTTTTTTAATTAGATGCTAGATATTTATGAATATAAGCAACTGCACATGTTTATTTTTCTAGAGAATCGGACTTTTAGAGGTTCGTGATCTATTGCTCTATGGATTTCAGTTTATATTTTGAATAAGTTGGCTTAGAGTTTTCTAATATTTTCTATATTCGTATTTAAATGTATGGGATTTTTGTCAATTTTTTTGAAAGTGTATGTAATTTTTTTTAATTAAAATAAAAACATTTTCCTTAAAATTCGCAATTGTTTTTTTTTAAATATAGCGAAAATTTTTGTATTCCATGTTCAAATATTATCAATCATAGTAAATTGTAAGTTTTATCGTATTTGATTGCATTTAAAAATTTATTTGAATTTTTAAACGAAATTATATATATATAGGCTTAGAGCAGGGAAATTCGACCTGTCCCGCTCGTGCGTATCCTCTCCGAACGTACGGGCCTGGGGAAGCGCTTCTTTCTCCTTCCCCTGGTCCTGAAGGGGTTAATACCAGAGTAATTGCAGTTTTAAAGTGTAAACAACAGCTACTGTAATTACAACAAATGTCGTATCTGAAGAAAAGTACATCTACAAAACATTCTCTCCCAGAACCAGTTCTTGTTAGGATTAAAAACATAATTGCAAACATATTCATAATTTTTAAAACATATATTTAGAGACTTATAACTGCAAAAGAACTTTTACTAAAATGTTTGCAAACTCGTACCCAGAACCCAAATGAAAGTGTCAATAACTGTGTAGGGGATTAAGGTCCAAAAAACACATTTGTGAACAAACAAAAAAAATCACAAATTGGTGTACTGGGAGCAGTGATATCCTTTAATGAACGTGAAATTGCAAGAACAAAAGTATTAAGAGAACTAAAAATAAATTCTGAAATTAGACTTATAAAGGCCTTCGAAATATTGACAAAGTTAGAATTTGTGATGCCGAGATGACAGTTAAAAAAAACAGCAAACAGACCAAAACTATTCAAAGACAAAATAAAAGAAAGAAGGATGCCTTAGAAGTGTTCATGCAAGATGAATACAAATCGGGAATGTTTTAAATATAAAATTTTAGTAAGAGCTGCAACAATTTATTTAGTTTTTTTTTTTTTTTTTTCTTCATATTAATCCAGTGTTTCTCATACTTTCAATATTTGCAACCCAATATTCAAAAATAATTTTCATCGAGCCCCCCTTCCATACAAATAACAATGCAGAAATTCAATAATATTTTGACGCTAAAGCTACCATACAACTTTAACCTCTTAAGTGCCACCGGCGTATATATACGTCTCTCTCAACCCGTGAGTTAAATTCTTCGGATGTATATATACGTCTTTCCGAAGTACGATCTTTTCTGTGCACTGATATCCATAAAACTATTCCGAAGGCTTTGGAACGCAATAAAAAACTTTGACAGTGTTTGCGAAGGATTTACTCTTTATATATATATATATATATATTAGAGGAGATTTCTTATTTATTTATTTTTTCTTCCTTTTCACAATACGTCACATACGCACTCCTACATGTTAAACGGTGGCATTGGGGAGCAAATCGGGTAATTTTTAATCGGCAAATAAAGGATTTTATTTATAAACCGTACAAAAAAAAATTACCAAGATAAGTGTTAATTTTTGTGCATAATTATATACATGACAAGCCCATAGGGTCACTGCTAATTATTTAACTTGTTCTTAACTTTATATTGTTAAAGTAATTTTAAAATACGTTGTGCAGTACTGATACATTTATAAGTGTATTATATCAGTGTAAATATAAATTTTATTCTTTATTAAGTCAGAATACATTGTGTTTGCTTACTTTCAGTAAATTAATAATTTTTTAAAATAAATTTTATTTTCGACTTTTCAATATGCTCGCGCCTCCCTCGTAGAGTTATCACGCCGCCCTAGGGGGGGGGGGGCGCCCTACCGTTTGAGAAATGCAGTATTACTCAAAATGTGTTTTTCTAGTTTTTAGAAACATATCTGTAGAAAAATGCATCAATTATATTTTAGTTAAACTTGGTATGAGATTTTGTATAGTAATAATGCATTTAATGTGTTACTAATTTAATTACGGAAATATAAGTATTTTTATTGCCAATTTTCTAAGAAAAAGTTACTTTTTTTATCAAAATTTCGAAAAGTCAAGATTCAAATTTAAAAAAAAAAAAATTCTAAGCAATGAAATATAAAAAAAAAAATCTAGAGCATTTAAATAAAGGTACAATTTGTAACTAAAACAACATGTTTCGCGTGGTTTTATATGTTATAAAAGGAAAAATACAGTTACCTCTAATCAACACCATGTGTAAGAAAGCACCTTTTGAAGTGTACTTTTTCAAATCCTTATATTTCTAAAAATGTTGTTCACATTTAAAGATTTTATATTATAGTATATATTAAGAAAAGTATATATATTGTGTGACACAATTTTTTTTTATTTATGAAATCTTTTTGTTTTTGAATATAATGTTCCTTCAAAAATCAAAATTTTGCGTTATCAAGAACATCCCGGTTCCCTTCAAATTATAATCACCCTGTATATACCTTATCTGAGCATAATTGTTTGTGTGAATCAAAAGTTTCACTGCAACCTCAAATTTGCCGTAAGAGAATGAACAGGTTGCCGCTATAGTCTTGGTTTTCAATCTTTCTGAATTTATTTTTTGCACATTATTTTATTCTTAAGTTTAACATTTATTTAATGTAAATTTATTATTCTAAAGCACTGTAAACTTAATTTTATTATTTTAAAATTCATAATTTCTTAATACCTAATAATGTAGTTCTGGGCTAAGGTAAATCTGAAGCAAAGCTCACTCATCAATCACAAAGATAGGAGGAGAAGTTTCCATAGGGAAACAGGTACTACAACAACCCATTCTACGTGTAATCTTTCTGAAACCGGGAACTTTTAATTTGCTACTTTCAATGGAACATTTACTATATAATATACGAATATTATGGCAAGATTGTCAGTTCCTAACAACAATTTTTACTGTACATTTGACTTTTTTACGGAGTATTTGAAGTGGATTGATGGAGCACCAATGTTCCAAGGATTATATGGATTAAGAATCATAGAACAATATGTAAGGGACTCGCCCCCCCCCCCATGTCTAGAGATGTGAGAGAAAGGGAAGGAAGACTAGCCATGTTCAAAATCACTTAGTTTATTTGCACAACACAAACAACAACACAAACTCGATAAAAACTAAGAGATGCACTCAATTTAAGCAATATGAAGACAATTAACGAGGTACACAAGGTATGAAAAATATTTAATTACCAGTAACACTTACTTCAATTCAAGTACGCTGCCTTCCTAGCTATCTAATCTATATTCAATCTCCAGTGACAAATCGTTATTTAATTATTACAACTATCAACTACTAAATATATCTACGTTACACTTTAAATTTGATTAAACACTACTCTGCTGGTAGCCTATCCTATACGGATAGTGATTCTTTCCGAAAAAGATCGATTTTTAAATCGATTCACAAAAAGATCGAAGTCTAAAATATCAGTTTATAAAAAATCGATTTTTTTTTCAAGTCTGCATGTACAATGTAAATGTAAATCCCTTTTATGAAAAACAAGAAAGATACCATAATAAACGATCTCTAATCAGTAAAATCAGGAAATTTTTTAGTTCCGGGAATTCGATAATTACAATTATTTTACTACCATATCAAAGTAATAGGTGTAAAAGAAGATATTTATTTTCCAAATGTATTTGTTACTTAAAAAGTTTAGAAAATTGATAATATAGCTTATAGTTCCCAATGCTTAACATCTAAGCTTTTTAAAAACAACAGCTTTTAAATCAAGCCTACTGGGATCCAAGCAGTTCCGCTCATCACTAGCGATGTTGCCGGCAATCGAAAAAAGGCACTTAAAATGAACAGTTATCCCACAATACTCATATACATCAGGGCTATTGAGTGAACGCGTTGATAAATAGATTTTTTTGTTCTTGCCAGTAAAGTATAGGATCAAACTTCAGGTGTACAACTGCCTGCAATAAATAGTGTTTAAAGATAGTACATTCAACAAATTGTAAATAATTTTATGGTTTTTACCAAAACAGAAAAATCGAATGTCGATTTTCTAAGATGAAATATCGATTCACTGAATGGATTCAGTGCCACATATCAATTTAAAAAATCGATTTTTTTTCTTCCTCTGGCCCTAGAAATAGATTTTTTGATTAAGTGATCTTAGATCGGCCCATCCCTACTATCCTATCTCTCACTTCATGACTTGAAAGTCTAGACTTTATATAGTAGTCTAAATTTGCATGTCAACGTTCTCTTCTTCAGAGGAACCGTTCTAATAAAATAATATTTAAGAATCGAAGATTCCCCAAGAGGATTGTTAAGCTGAATTCACACCAAGGCGTACAAACGTCGAGTGTCAAGCGTCTAGCCAATCAGAGATTTCATTTCGCCCGAGATGAAGTCTCTGATTGGCTAGACGCTTGACAC
>BMAV01019145.1:105584-120344 GCA_019973955.1 Trichonephila inaurata madagascariensis
GAAATGTTATGTGTCTTAAAACTGAATCATTAAATTCCCATAATTATACAGAATGGCTTAAAATTTTTCAAAATAACTCTGTTTAATGAATGACTCGTTATTTTGCGAATAATATAACTTCAGAAAAAAATACACGTGCTCTTCAAATGAGTATGAATGTCTCGTGGGACTCATTAAAAACGCATTTGGAATATGTTACGTTCTTATTATCTTCTTTTTATAAAATTTATAACAGAACAAAAACTCGTAATAGCACTTAAAACGCATATTTTGTATTTTTTCTTTTTGGATTATTCTGTGCGATGATCATATTCAAAATACAGAAAGGTTGCTACGCAACACAATGTGTTTAATTGATACGTCTGTCTACATGAGAGATTATCATTAAGTTAAGTACTGCAGGTTCAGTTTATTGGAGATTTGTTAGATCTGGCATTTCCAGGGTTGCTCAGACACTCCTGAGTGTTAGAGAAATCGTGTTTGTGTCGCCTGCAGAGTCAGACATTATCAATCATCATCGCTAACCCTGCATTTTGAGCAGCTGATGTACATAATTACTCTTTAGTATACACTGATACATATAAAACATATTCAAATATAACAATTAAAAAATTCTGTGACCATTTCATAATTAAAAAAAATAGTATGTATTTTGTACATGCCGATTTTCACATTAGGGTTTGCAGCCCCAGAATCCTGGTGTTTTTTTCCAATCACGAAATCCCGGGATTTAGTTTTTGTCTGAATTATATTTAAATTTTTTTTCTCATCAAATTTTTTTTTAAATTTAATTTTTAGAAAATTTATATTTTGCTTATTAAATATACACGTAGAATTTTTTTTTGTCATTGTACTACTGAAATCCAAAAGAGAATTACAATGACTAATAGATGTTTTAATGGAATACGAAAATATATGAAATCAAATTTAATCAAAAGAAAAACAATGGTTTTATTGTATAAAATTCTTTTAAGATCAGTATAAACTTATGTATGTGAAACTTGGTCCATGTCTCGAACAGCTGAGAACATGATAAGTATCTACGGAAGGAAGATTTTAAGATCCATTTTTGGAGGAATTCAGGAAAATGGAGCATGGCGAAGAAGATCAAATTTAGACTCTATCGATCATGTAAGGAATCTAACCTTGTTAACTTCATCAAAATACAACGAATTAAATGGGCAGGTCACGGTATCAGAATGACCGATGACCGCACCACTAAAAAAGTCTTCAATGCTCGACCAATTGGCATACGAAGAAAGGGCAGGCCAAATCTCAGATGGATTGATGGCCTAGAAAAAGATCTCCTAGTTTTAAGAACTAGGGATTGGAGAACACTTGCAGGAAGAAGGCTGACCTGGAAAAGGCTTCTTGAGAAGGCCAAGGCCACCCTGGGCTGCCGTGCCACTAAGGAAGGATGGAAGAATTTTCTTATGCAATTGTACGTGCCATAAGTAAAAAATATATGCAGCTCTCATTTCCCATATGGGAGAACGTCGCACAGGTCTAAGTGGTTACTGCTATACTCTTACATATAATATACACAATAATATAAACAACATCTCGAGAATAGATTTTGTCACAGTTCCTTCTTCAATTAAATGCCGTTAATTAATAGCGGACCTGCTTGAAAGAATCGAGACACTTCAAATTCCATTGCATTATTAACAACTCATGCAACTGGATCTTCTGCTTCAAATAAGTTAACTCTTTAATGGATTCGCAATCTGATTCAATAACTGGATCAATTTATACACAAAAACCATTAAGTGCAGCAAAAGAACTAAATAAAGTTATCAAAGAGGTATATGTGCACCAATGCCGTCTATTAGATTTGAGACACTGTCATCAAAAATTTAAAAAGAAATGTTTCTTTTTTGAAAATGGAAGGAGACGTGGTGATTAACTGAAAAGAACATACTCCTGTTTAATGACGATAACACCTACTAGTGTAGAATCCAAACGAGCCTTATTTTCTTCTGCAGGACAATTTGTAACGAAAAATAAGAGGACGTTTGAGCGATGAAACACTGAACGAACTGTGTTTTTTTTTTAAATTTATTTATAGAAAAACAAGAAATGAAAAAATGTTTCTTTAATTTCATTATGTATTATTTTTGTTTTTATGATGAATTAAGTTATTTTTATTTCAATAAAATTAATATTAAACCAATTTTTACTTATATTTTCAGTTTTATTATGCAATTTCAACTATGCTGACGTGTAAGTATTTTTAATAAATAGTCCAATCCTAATCCCGGGATTGAAAATGTAACATGGGATTGCAAACCCTATTTCACATACATCTATTTCTCTATGTATAAATAGAGAGGGAATGAGAGAGAGAGAGAGAGAGACAACAATATAGTTCCCTTCCCCTAGTCGTCATCTCATCACTTGACTACAGTTCAAAATTATAAAATCTGATTGACTGAAAACCGAGAATTAATTGACTAACTATAGTTGGCTCTCTGGATATGTCAACCAAAAAAAAAAAAAAAAAGGCTCTAATTTCTTAAGATATAACACTAAAATATATATTATAAATTTTTCAGAAACCATATTTTCAATGTGAAAGTGATAGTTTAATCGTGAAGATTGGGAACTAACCAATTAACAGTGACACTCCAGTTTGAAAGCGCGTAACTGTGTGTGTTACGGAAATCGAGCGATGACGAGTATAGTCGTCAATCACTGAGTAAGTTGCGCTGACAAAATATTCAATCAAAA
This sequence comes from Trichonephila inaurata madagascariensis, assembly GCA_019973955.1. NCBI lineage: Eukaryota > Metazoa > Arthropoda > Arachnida > Araneae > Nephilidae > Trichonephila > Trichonephila inaurata. The sequence goes on from BMAV01019145.1 coordinate 108,315, forward strand.
AATTGGGGGTATTTTTATAAAATTGACAATTTTGTTACTAATACTTATTTATTTGGTTAACATTCACATATATTACACATATATTACTGGGAAAATGCAAGAAAAATTAAATGCATATAAAATTAAGAATTTTAAAAAAATCGGTAAAAATCACCTTTCTGAATTTTTGCCTTTGCCTCTTTTAGGCTAACATCTAAAAATCCTTATAATAGCACATAAATAAAGAAACTTATACGCTTTTTTTGCCAGTGTATACGTAACTGCATGAGTTCATTTAAAATTTTTCATTTTTTTTCACTTATTTGTTTTAACAAATTTTTATTTGTTGTCTGGTCTCAAAATATTCTAAACATCTTGAACTTTGAGAATATGTTTTATTTATCTCAAAAAATGCGATTTAAATAACCAATAGTCCCTGTTTTTTTACGCATGACAAATATACTCGTCATGGCATAAAATTCTGCATATTCTTTATGACGAGTATACTCGTCATTCACAGTTAACTAGTAGAGAGTAGATGGTATAGCTCAAATTGAGCTTCATGTTTGAGTTCTAATTCCAATAAAGATTGACTGTGCGGAATGTGACGAGGGTATTTCATATTTAAAAGAACTCAGATTCAAACTGTTTTTATTGTGAGGTGATGATGAAAGGCGAATATGGTATCAAATTAGAAATATTTCTCATGGATGAACTTAGGCTCAAGATTGTAAGATCGTCGCTCTAGAGCGGAGGTTCTCAAACTTTTTTGCCTCATAGACCCCTTGACAGGTTTTTCGGTTTTTGGGGTAGACCCCTACTTACCTAATATTATATTTTTGCAAATTCATCGACTTAAATGGGTTTTTGACAGCAGGTATAGAGCTGCATCCTTAAAAAAATTTAAATTTTTAACTGTAGTGAAGTACAGTGTTTACAAATTAAGAAAACACATGTAAATTAAAGAAACTAACATTTAATTAATGCATAAAATAACTGAGCAACTAACAGATGCTTTTAGTGGGAGGAATGAATCTGGGGGTGTGTAACAACAAATTTTCAACATTTGGCATCAATCTTGTCAGGTTTAACCTTAAATATCTCCTCGGTTAATAGTGTCCAGTCTTTTCTACTTTCTTTTTTTGTTTTGGAGAATAGCAAGCGCAATGAAACATCTCAATCGGAAAAACAATTGAAAACTGTCTCAAGATATTCCATAATGTGGAATAAATAACAGGTATATATTTTTAAAGCCAAAATTGTTGACATCCGTTTATAAATTTAACTTTAAGATCTTAGTTAGTGCCTAATTCTTGTAATCTGACTTTTCTTTTTCAAAGTGATTAGATGAATTTATTGCCTACTGTGGTATTCCGATAGTCAAAACATTTTCAAACCTAGTTTCAAAATCCAAAAAAAGGGCATTTAAATGTTGAACGTAGGTTAAAACGCCTTTTTACTGGCAGATTATCCGTGACAATTGGGAAACTAGGAAAATTTGAGATGTCCAAAATTATACTCTTTTAACTTAATTCTGGCACACACAAGAAAGGCTGAAATCTGGTCCTTGTTTTAAAAATATTTATGTTGTCACCTTGAAACTGCAAATTAACCTCATTAAGTTAGTAAGTCTGGTTTCCACTAGATTAAATTTCCTTTTAAAATTAAAATCACAATCTGTTTTAATGAGAGAGCCATTATCGTAGACCCCAATTATACCTCATGGACCCTTAAATTATTTTTTCACTGGCGTCGAGCTCTTGGAGGTCATCATAGACCCCTAGGAGTCTATATAGACCACACTTTGGGAATCATTGCTCTAGAGCAGCGTTTCTCAAACTGTGGGGCACCCCTCCCCAAGGGGGCGTGATAACTCTACGAGGGGGCGCGAGCATATTGAAAAGTTGAAAACAAAAGATTATTTAGAAACAATTATTAATTTACGAAGAGAAAACAAAATACATTTTGACATAATAAGAAATAAATACATACTTACATTGAAAAAAACACTTATAAATGTATCAGTGCTACACAATGCATTTTATAACTAATTTAACAATACTAAGTGAAGAACAAGTTTAATAACTGCCATTAACCCCATGGGTGTGTCATATATAAAATTATATGCAAAAATTAACAGTTATCTTGATAATTTGGTTTATAATTAATCCCTTAAATGCCGATTAGAAGCTACGCAATTCGCTCCCAATGCCACCGGATACACTGTCAAGGTCCTTTTATTGCATTCCATAACCTTCGAAATAATTTTATGAAAAAGCAGTGCACAGAAAAGATCGTACTTCAGAAAGACGTATATATACGTCCGGTAAAAATAACGCTTTGGCTGAGTGAGAAGTTTATCTACGGCGGTGGCATTTAAGAGGTTTAAGTATTGTAGCTTTAGGATCAAAGTATAGTATTATTGAATTCAATATATTGTTACTGTATGGAGGGAGGGGGGGGGAAGTATGATTGAATATTGGGTCGCAAATATTGAAAGTTTGAGATACACTGCTCTAGAGTAGTGATCGCCAAACCGTCAATCGTGAGCTATCAGTGGCTTTCGTGGTTAATTTTGATAAATCGCGTTAACGCTAGTTTTATAAGCCCCTCGACTGCCCCCGGCGTGTATGTCTGTCTCGCTTAACCGATTCATTAAGTGCTCCGGCCGTATATATACGTCATACGATTCTTTTCTTTGCACTGATTTAAAACTATTTCGAAGATTTTGGAATGCAAAAAAAGACCTTGATAGAGTGTTTATGAAGGATTTACTGATATCAGAAAAGATTATACTTATTTGAGCTTTTTATTACACGCCCCCCCCCTTCTCCCCAATACGCAGCTTATACGCGCCTACGTGAAAAACGGTGGCACTGGGGAACGAATCACGTAACTTTTAATCGGCAGTTAATGAGTTAAAAATGAGTACATGAACAGACTCACTGATAAAAACTTGTAAAATTGTTTTCGAATCGTATAGTTACTACCCACTCTCCTAACATTAAAGAATTTGATCCATCCTTCTCTTTTATGTTGATAAGTGTGATCAAAAAAATCTGTTACTACATTTGTTAATTACGGCTAACTACACTTTAATTTCTTTCTTACGAGTACGTACAGTTTAACTTCAGTTTCCTTCTATAAAATATACACAGTTTAACTAAATTTAATTTTATATTTACTATAGAAATGAATAATTCTTGAAGTTCTAAAAGTTAGCGATCGCTGCTGTTGAGCATCATCAATTCACAATTTACTTTACACATTATTTGAAGGTGCAAAAAGTTAATTTTAAGAATACAATTCAATAACTTAAGCAAAAAATAATGATTGCGATAAATTAAGTGTTTTTTGATTCCATTTGTGAGTATTAAATATTACTAACCCTAAATCTCTCAAAACATTTTAACCTGAACATCTCCTGATATAACCACAAATAAAGATGGTATCTCTTCTCTTATAAAAAGGGATTATTATTTTTCCCCGATATTCCGGAAGCACTCGAATGGAGAGTGGCCGATAAATCGGGCACATAACAGCCAACAGATGTTTTTGAGCCACCCCCGGGGCTTAAGGCAGAAAAATGGTTTCGTGTCTTCTGTTTCCAGCACCGCCCTGAGCCGTGTCGAACGCTGTACAAATATTGAGTCTAGCGATTATCCCTCCATAGTTCACTGGGGATTGAAATCTGGGTCTTATTTATGAATCATCGCTCCGAGCAGCTATAAAGAAAGGAAGAAAAAAAGGAGCCATTTGCACTATTTGTTTAACGAAACAAGATTTTACCACTCTGAGCAAATAGTGGAACCACCGACAGAAAAGTCATAATTTCGTTACGAGGGCTAGCTGGGGATTGGGAAGTTTAAATATGCAATCAGCTCTTCTACTTTAAATAAACATTAGATATTAGTTAACATTACTCGGTTATTAGTCTTTTCTCTTTCTCTTTAAACATCTAAATTTTTTTTAAAATATGTTATGCTCATGGAAAATAAAATTCAATTAATATTTCTAGTAAATAAAAGAAAAAAAATTAGAGATTTGATTTACCAAAAAAAAAAAGTATAAAGTTTCATTAAAAAAAATCTGTTGAATCATCTAGATTTTATGCTGAAATAAAATAAAGAGAAAACTACGCCAAAATTGATAGTTTGCAGTGGCACACACAAGTGGAGAGGGGGGGATGGACCCTTGTGTATGCCATTGCAAACCATCAATTCTGCGTGCATCAATTTTTTGCACTTGATTTTCTTTTCAACTAATTATAATCTGATGTATATAGTACATAAACATTAATTATGTATTATTAATAATTAATTTTTATTAGTTAATTTTAATTATTTATTCAAAAATTAATTTTTTTACCGTGTTTTATTCCCGAAAATCGACAAAAAACCAAAGAATATGTTGGGCGGTGTATTGGAGCACGATACGAGAATGGTGAACTTTCGACCCTGGACTCCTCGCCCATTGAAAAATTCATACGTGCGCCACTGTGATGGTTTGTACAATTATTTTACAAGCCTTTTTAAATAAACAGCACAAAGAAGTTTAATATGGTTGAGGCCATTGAACAGGCTACCTCCGGGTCCAAAATGCACGCGTCAGAACATTGGGACAAAATTGAATGACTATTCGGTCCTATTCGTTAAGACTGTCTTCGGCTAATGTTAATGATTAGGACCCAAATACGGAATATCTTTTTAGATATAAAAGTACTCAAACATTAATATTATATTCTGGCTTCACTTATTTTATCACAATACTCATTTTTATCCGAGTTGCCACATTTTTTCTTTTATAAAATATGTTTCGCATTTTTCTCCTATACTTTAATGCTAAATGAGTTATCCCTTTACATGTTAAAAGGGAAAAACTAATTATTTATTAAATACTTTGAAATTTTAAAAACACTTTATTATAAGCAAATGCAGGAGTTACAGTGTCACAAATATTTATAAAAATTGAAGCATTTTTTCAGTTAGATAATGTGCTCCCCGCGTTAAGTTCTCGCTCTCGTACATATGGCGAAAACAGCCTTAAGGCCTTTTATTCAAGTCCTTTGTTGTTTGCGACTTGCTGAAGGGCATGCTGCATACTCCCTTCCTAGTGAGGAAAGTTGTCTTTTGCTTTTGATTGATTTTCTAAGCGATACTAAAAGAAGATTGTTTGTCCACCCGATACTGCAATTTTCATGGATTTCCAGTAGGTTTGAGTGTCATTGGAATGTTTTTCCGTTAATGTTGCCGGCAGTCTCTTGTTGAGATGGTCGATCAAGTTGACGCATGCGCCATCACCATTTCAGTCACTGGCCGTGATTAATTGGGAATGTCTTAGAACAGTGATTCCCAAAGTGGTTTATATGGACCCCCAGGGGTCTATGATGACCTACAAGGGGTCCACGTCTGCGAAAAAATAAATTGGAGATCCATGAGGAATAAATGGGGGCAATGATAGCTTAAAACCAGATCGTAACATTAATTTTAAAAGAAAATTTAATCAAGTGTAAACCAAATTTACCTTTTAACAGCTTTATTTACTAAATTTTCTAGGGTTAATTTTCAGTCACAAGGAGACAGCATAAGTTTTATTAAAAAAGGACCATCATTTCAGTGTTTCTTGCCAGAAATAAGCTGAACGAGTACACTACTGGACGTCTCGAATTTTAACAGTTTTTCAATTTGTCAAGACAAAATGACGCGTTTTAACCTATGTTCACCATTTAAATTCCCTTTATTTAGTTTTTGAAACTAGGTTTGAGAAGGCTTTGACTATGGTAATATCACAGTTAGTAATGAATTCATGTTGTCACATTAAAAAAAAATGCCTGATTACAAAGGAACTGATTTTAATAGCCCTATCGTGAAGATCTTAAAGTAAAGATTAGAAACTAATGTGAGCAATTTTGGCTTTAAAAATATATACCTGTTATTTATCCCAAATTACGGAAGACCTCAAGAAAGTTTTTAATTACTTTTCCCTCAGGGGAAAAGTTTCAGCGCGCTTGCCAATCTCCAAAATAAAAATGGAAATAAAAACTACTAACCAAGGATATTTAGGGTTAAACCGGAAAAAATTAAAGCCAAATGTGGGAAATTTGTTATTGAAGCAACAGATTCATCCCCCCACCATTAAAAACATTTGTTGTATAACAATTATTTCATACATTAATTTAATTTTAACTTAAATAATTTACATGTGTGTTTCTTAAAAGTTTTAAACACTTTACTTAACTACAGTTGGAAACATAAAACTTTTAAAATGAGTAGTGCTATACCAGCTATCAGAAAACATTTAAGTTGATAAATTTACAAAAAAATATTAGGTAAGAAAGGGTCTACACAAAATCGAAAAACATGACAAGACAAAAAAAAGTTTCGGAACCTCTGTCTTAGAGTGTCCCCTTGGAATGAATGCATAATCAACCAGTAGAGTTAGGTTGTGCTGCCATCTAGTGTTCAATTCCTGGGGTTCCATCTTGGTATGGTTGGAGACAAATTGTCTTTCGAACCTGGTACCTCCAGGTCCAAAGAGCACGCTTTAGATAACTAGGACGAAAAGATATCCCTATTCGGTCCAATCTTTAAGGCCTTTTATTTAAGTCCTTTGTTGTTTACGACTTGCGGGAAAGTCCACTGCATGCATTTCTTTTAACTAGATTACCCGAAATCTACTGATTAAATTTGTTTGATTGATTGATTGTTCCTTAACGCTGCATTTCAAAGGTAAACGAGGGATATTCGTGAAAGATTTCTTAATTTTGAGCTACAGTTAAGTAACGAAGATGATGCCTAAAATGATTCATCTTTCTCCAAACTTCATCATACCAGAGAGTGGTCTTCCAGATTTGACAGATTTAACGTGCACCATGCCTTTTTAACGATGGTCTTTTAACCTTGTTATGCATTTCATTCCGGGATACATTCGAAAGACGACAGATTGATTAACAGAAACTTACAATGCAGTCAATCGCACAAAAATATAGATTTTATTACAAACAATGATCCCAACATAGAACAGAGGGCGTGTGCTACTTTCGATTCGAGACGGGAATCATTTCAGGAAAAAATTTTGACTTCCTTTCCCGAAGATACATCCATGCCTTATTCGGATTCGAACCCGAGCCCATTCCATTACGAGCCGAGTGTCATAACCACCATACCGGCTGGGCGGCATCCTTTAACCTTCCCTGTTCCACGAGGTTGCTTAAAGTAAACACTATAGTATGTAACTATTTACATTAATTTGTTTAGACGTAAAATAAACAAAAAACATAAAAAAATATATAATAATGTGTAGATTTTTCTTTTTAAATTTATGGGAATAGAATAGAATTATTATTCATTATCAGGCATTTGCTTCCCTTTTTTTGTTCAAATATACTTTATTATTGCAAAAGAATCATACTTACCGAATAACTTAAAACATGTGAGGAAACACAGTAAGACAGTGTTTCTCAATCTGTGGGGGCGCCCCCCATAAAGGGCGTGATAACCCTACGAGGGGGGCGCGAGCATAATGAAAAGTCGAAAACTAAAGATTATTTTAAAAAATTATTCATTTACTGAAAGTAAACAAACAAAATGCGTTCTGACATAATATGAAAACAAATTGCACATTTACTCTGGTATAATGCATTAATAAGTATGTCAGTACTGAGGAATGAATTGCATAATTAATTTAACAAATCTAAGTTAAGAATCAGTTTAATAATTACCAGTGACCCCATGGGCTTGTTATATATAAAATTATATGCAAAAATTAACACTTATCTTGATAATTTGTATGGTTTATAATTAATCCCTTAAATGTCGATTAAAAATGACACAATTCACTCCCCAATGCCACGGTTTAACACGTAGGCGAGCGTATGTGATGTAATGGAAGGGGGAGAAAAAAGGAATAAATAAGCAAATCCTCTGAAATAAGTAAATCCTTCGCAAACACTGTCAAGGTCCTTTTATAGCATTCCAAAGCCTTTGGAACAATATTATTACAGAGCACACAGAAAAGATCGTACTTTAGAAAGACGTATATATACGTTCGGGGCAGTTAACGCTTTAGCTGAGCGAGACGTTTATATATGACGGCGGCACTTAGGAGGTTAAAGTCGTATTGTAGGTTTAGCGTCAAAATATAGTATTTGAGTTATGTACATTGTTATGGAAGGGAGGCGCGATGAAAATTAAGTTTGAATATTGGGTCGCAAACATAGAAAGTTTGAGAAGCACTGCAGTAAGATATTTTTACAGGGCACGGCAAACTGAAATAACAACAGAAAACGTCCCTCGATGTTTTATTATTGGCACCAGTTTATTTGACAGTTCTTTTCCACCCCACCCCTCAAACTTCCCTGTTTACGTAATTGTGTTCAGAATAGGCTCTATTTAGACATTATGTGCAAAAACTGCAGATAAGATTATAATTAAGTACTATGATCATCAATTATATAAAATGGGGAAAACTGTTTTTTCTTAGTCGTGAAAGAGTCATGATATGATTTGATTTGATTCTTAACTTTGAGGACACACGATGGCTATCGGCGACAGACCTTATAATTTTGAACCTCGGTCAAGTGACAAGGACGATACCTGAACTAGCAACCAACTCTTCTAACTTCCACACAACACCAACGTGAGAACTTTGAACCATGACAAATTTAACGCTTTTTTAATGATAGCAGGACTCAAAACTAAGGACTCGACTTCAAATGCTAACCTTACGGACTCGTCAACATGGCTACAACCGAAATCATGTAACACAACCTGGTAAAAAATAAAAACCTTCCAAGTCAGGGGGAATGTTCATATTTAATCTATATCGGGGATATTAATTTCCTTTAAGAGACATCGTGCGCTGTTGGTAGGGCTGCAATATTTTAAAAGTAGAGTTAAAAAATTTTTAATCCAGCATTTTAATTAAAAGACCCCTAATCATATTTAAAACAAAACTTTAAATTTAATTAAGTTTCTTAACATTCCATTTGTGTAATAATAAAGAGAAAGTAATGAGGTATCATTTTACTTAACCGCTTTCCTGTATTGCCTAATCGCCTCTCGGGCACTTGAAATGGGACCTCCCTGTTTTGCCCGAGCGGTTCTCGGGCAACACTTTTTATACTTTATTCCTCTGATTTGCCCGTATTTTTTGCTCATTTAGTGAGTATAATGCTATTTACAGATGTCTCTCTCTCTCTTTCTCTAATAGTCGAGTAAAGTTAGAATTACAAAAAAATGTCTAAATCGGTTTCTAGGTTAGGTTTTACTGCATTCTTTTAGACTAGATAAAGACGGAATTTTCTTTTTTTTATCAGATCGGTGTACCACAAGCTACTAACTCTATTTCTTTTAAATTTGGAGCTTAAAATAGAAACGAAAATGAGTGATTATGAGCGGCTAGTAACAGAAAATAATTCTTATATTGACTTAGATAGTGAATTTGAAATTTCTGTAAATAATTCTGTGGAAGTAATGAAAGTTTGTTATCGGACTTCTCTTGTGGTGTAGATAGAATGGATCAGCATCTCACAAATTACCTAATAACAAAAACAAAAAAAAAAGAGGTAAGAAATAATACAAAAAAAAAATAATATTCCATCTTTTAGATATATCATTGTGGAATGCTTTCGTTTTATATCAGGAACTGGGAGGAAAATTATCTCATTTGAATTAAAGGCTTGATATTACAGATCACCTTATGGAATGACATGAGGCGGTAAATGAGAAAAAAGGAGGACCAAGAATTTTGCCCAGTCCTTACGATTTACAGTAGAAGAAAAAAAATTTTTTTTAGAATTGATTCCTCCCATCGACAAAAAAATGAGGACCAACAACGCAATGTTTTGTGTGTGAAAGCGGGCGAAAAAAGAAACATGATATTCTTGTCCCGATTGCGATGTTGGATTCCATGCTTGTTTCCCCGTTTTAAAATTTACCACACAAAAACAGAACTTTTAAAAGAATAATTAATTGCAAAAACAATATTATCCCTTTAAATCTAATATACATTTTTGTAAGGGTTCTTTTTAGTTTGCTCATTTCTTCGGAAAAAAGACAACTTTAAGAAAAAAATATGTTTTTCCAATGAAAATAAAAAATTAGCATAATTATTTAAGCTCAATATTTATAGCATTTCTGACAGCTGATTTGAGTTTATATAATTGATTTCATTTTAAAAATGTTTTTACAAAAAATATGCTTATTTTTTTTAAATAATATAACAGAAAAAGAAACTGTTAAGTGATTAAAGGTGGGGTTTTTTTTCTAAGTCAATTAAGTATAACTTAAACAAAATAGTCCGTCGTTTCTAAATTTAAAAAAGGTACTACTTTAGATAGAACAATTCTTTTATTTCGTATTTATTGGTTCAAAAAATGGTTTTACCGAAAAAATACAGCAAATATAAGGTTACTAGAAATTAAAGAAAATGAGATTTATGAAACATGTAATGTATAAAGTAGTCGATTACTTGTCCAAATAGTTCTATTTCTTGCGTATCTAATAGAATGCGGAAAAATAATTGTACTTGTGACTAAATAAATTAATCTAATACAATAAAAAAACAAACATCATCGACACATTTTTATAAATGTGTTTGAAAGGAAATGATGATATTGTAATGATTTCACTCAGTTCTTGGTTAACTATTTATTCCAATATGAAAATCATCAAAAAAATAAAATGGTATATTCTATTACAGTTCAATATCAAAAGGGTCCGTAACAATTTCGAGTCTCTTTCGCACTCTCTTCCGTTCCTTGATTTTCCAAGCCAGAAGACCGCTGTACTTCGCGGGCTGGTCCGTAATCACTTCGAGTCTCTTTCGTACTCTCTCCCGTTCCCTCGATCTTTCAAGCCTGGAGACCGCTGTACTTCGCGGGCTCGTTATCGCTCTTCCTATCGCTCAAGGGACGTCCGAACCGCTCCCTTCAAAAATCCAGTCCTTTTTTCTTGTCCGGACTCTCTCGCCCTTTTTATATCATCTCTTTCTCCTAGTCATCCACCTCTCATCTCTTTGTCGGCCTCAGTCCCTCTGGTTCTGCTGCCGCCTTCCGGTCTCGGCTCCCTTGATGTCTTACCCCTCTGCTGCGCCAAATCGGTCTCGTTTCCGCTAGTCCCAAAGAGGCGCCGGGGCTGGGTGCACATTTGTACGTTTTCAGAAGCGACGTCGTCACCGAGTGGTGGGAAAATGAATACACAATGATAAGGCGCCTCTTTTTGACAGTCCGGTCAGCTGGGAAAAAAGGTACCGAAACTCGACCACCCATTTACGAAATTCCTTCCCAGCAATTAGGGAAATGCCAGGAATTTTCGCAACTTCTGTCGGCTAGGAGCAAGGGATCTGTTGAAAAATAGGGAAAAGAGATATGCTTCATCACAATATACTTGTGTAACAAGAAAATTTATCTGCATCGATTCAGAACTACGATAAAAACAACAGCATGAATCAAGAAATTATATTAAAAAATGGGAGATGTGTAACATGACTTGATAAATAGTCTTCTTATATGTATAAATACAGCCCATCCTAGTGCATAAGCAATTTTATTAATTACTACAGCGTTTGGGGCGCGCCCCCTTTGGGAGGCATGGCAGTTGTACGAGGGGGGCACGAGCGTATTGGAAAGTCAAAAACAAAAGATTGTTTTAAAAAAATTATTAATTTACTGAAATTAAACAAACACAAAATACATTCTGACATAATATAAAAAATAATATACACATTTACACTGATATATTACATTTATGAATGTATCAGTGCTACACAATTTATTTTATTATTAATTTAACAATGCTAAGTAAAAAACAAGTTTAATAATTACCAGTGACCTCATGGGATTGTCATATACATTGGTGTGCAAAACTTAAGCAAATGGTGGGTTTATTGCCATAACTTCACGAAAACTCATCTGAGAGACATGAAATTCTGAAATGAGGGAGAGTATTATGTACGTAAAGGATGACGAAAGCATCGGCGCTGAAAAAGGAATACAACGCATACTGTATGGAATCAAACAAAAACAAGCTTTATTGAACGCATAGTATCTTG
>BMAV01019146.1:0-36110 GCA_019973955.1 Trichonephila inaurata madagascariensis
ACAATAAAAAAAATATTTAAAAATTTTTTCAAATTCCCTTTAAAAAATTTTTATCTTTTCTAATTTTGTTTTAAATATAAAAACCTTTTAAGTTTTAGGGTTTTGGCTGTGGCCCTTTAATACGTTCAAAAGGCGAACATTGTAAGATGCCTCTTTAGGGGTTGTTGTGTGGCAAGAATACTAAGAGCTAACTTTCTTGTTCAGTCTTATTTTCGGGAAAGTATGGTATTAAAATTTTTGCTAACTGTCATTTTGAAATTGGTAAGAGAATATTAGTCCAGGAATTTTTTTTTTGGAATTTTAAAATACACAGACCCTAAAAATTTTCAAAATCCCAATTTATTTTATTTTATTTTATTTATTTATTTATTTTCATTTTCTTGTGGCTTATATCATTGAAAAGCTTGCCTCTAAATTTCAGATCTGTTAACAAATTAATTTTTAAGATATTTGAAGTTTTCTGAGCAATGGTTTAGGTTTCCTTTTAAAGCATTTTTCCACTCTTAAATTGGATTAATAAAAATAATTTTGAGCAAATAACTCGTTTTGTGTGAAATGTTTATTCATTACAATTTCCATTACTAAAATCATTTCTGCTTGATTATGTTTTGAGTTATTTGAATTCTCAAAATTAATTAAAATTAATTTCAAGGCCAATTTTTGGCTTTAAAAAATAGTTTATATAACTTAGAAGCTTTATGATAAACTTTTTCCTGTTGAGAAAATGTCATGGCCAAACATTTTGGTTGCTGTAAAAAAAATATTTTCGAATAGATGGGAAAACTATTGAAAATGATATCCCAAAAAACAATTTATGATACTGCAAAATTCCGAATACAAGTATTCTGAATTCAAGTATTGCAGATAAAATTGAATATTTCCTTGATGAGCCAAACTACATTATGGTAAATATATTGTAGCACTATATATTAGTACGATTATGTTAGGTGAATTCGGAGGCTAACTCAAGACTTAGAATTCACCAGAATGTTCCACTAACCATTTTTTGACGATTTGTCCCCTTTAAATGGGGTACTTCTGGGAAAATGCCCATCCCCGAGAATATTTTAAAAGATAGGTGCTCCCCGGTCCGTGATGTTCATGTAGTGCTTAGAAGTCAGGAATTATTCTTTTGAAGGGGAAGGGCAGTGCTTCTCAAAGTTTCAATATTCGCGACCCAATATCCAATCATAATTTTCATTGCGACCTCCTCATACAATAACAATGTATTGAATTCAATAATATTATACTTTGACGCTAAAACTACCATTCTACTTTAACCTCTGAAGTGCCATCGGTGTTTATAAACGTCTCGCTCAGCCAAAGCGTTCATTTCCCCTGACGTAAATATACGTCTTTCCGAAGTATGATCTTTTCTGTGTACTGTTATTCATAAAACTTTTCCGATGGTTTTGAATGCAATAAAAGGAGCTTGACAATGTTTGCGAAGTATTTACTTATTTAAGATTATTTCCTTCTTTATTCTCCCCAAATATATCTTATATGCTAACGTGGAAAACGATTGGCATTGGGAAGCTAATAGCGTAACTTTTATTTGGAAGCTAAGGGGTTTATTCTAAACCGTAAAAATTATAGAGATAAGTGTTACGTTTTGTATATAATTTTATGTATGACAATCCCATGGGGTCACTGCTATTTATTAAACTTGTTCTTAACTTAGTATTGTTAAATTAATTATAATATACATTTTGTAGCGTTGATACATTTATAAGTGAATTATATCAGTGTAAATGTGTATTTTATTTTTTATTATGTCAAAATGTATTTTGTTTACTTTCATTAAATTATTTTTTTAAAAAATAATCTTCTGTTTTCGACTTTTCAATATGCTCGCGCCCTTTCGAAGACTTGCCATGCCCCCAAAGGGGGCGCGCCCCACAGTATGAGAAACGCTGGGGAAGGGGCTTACTTTTTATTCTTCATATAATTTTAAGTACCATACCAAACAAATATTAATATGGTGTGATAAATTTTAGTCCACGTTTTGATCACAATATTTTAAATATTGTTAGGTAGATTTGAACACACACACAAAATTGTGTGATCTCAAAAGTTGAAAGATTACTAAATATCTGAATTTCGTTCCCCTTTATCAGGAGTAACCAACAAATACCTTAAACCCCGTTAGAGTAAATTAATCGAAAAGGAAAACAATCTATTGTATTTTTTATATTTTAATGCTCACTATAGGGGGGTGGGGGTTACCCCTGTAAGCCTAACGGGGGATCAACTCCCAGTGTACAAATTACACAACTGTTCATACTCATTGCTCAAATTGTGAAATTGGAATCTACATGTATTATGTAGTTCTATTGGTGATACAGACAAGTTGGAATAATTTCTATCGAACGAACCTTATGCATAAATAAACTTATTACAGCATCACGAAAAACTTGTTTATATATATAGAGAGAGAAAATCTTTTATTTATTGTCAAGGTGTATGATGAAGGCAGCGAGAGAGGTTTAATGATTTTTTTAAAGAAAAATATTATAATATTGATGAGAATATCTTACATTTCTTCTCCTAATTACAGAAATTTCCCATGGGAAGAATTTAAAGAAATAAAATTTTTAGGATTGGTACTTGTGTTCAAATATTTTGATGAAGTACACAAGGCAAGAAATAGAAAAAGATTTCATTAAATTAATAGAAATAAATAGTGTATAATTTTTAATATTTGTATATCTTACATCACCTATGTCGTTATGAAGAATGCTAATCAGTACATGCATGCTTAATTTTCGTTAAAGGCACACAATGTTATGTGTATTTTCTACGTTTGCTATTTGTTTCCGAATCACGTTACAATGATAATTAACAAATTACAGAAAACTCATTTAAAGGGACTCGGTACGATTTAATTGACCAAAATCGATCAAAAAGTCAAATCAAATTTTTTGTAGCCTAAATTATTCTTTATATACTTCTCTATAACCTCACAAAATTTGAAAGCTATAAACTTAAAAAACGCAGAATTATGCCAGCTTTTACTTCCGTTTTTATGCACATCCCATGGCAAATCAAAACTTCAAACGTACTTATCTCAGAAAGAAAAAATAACTAGTTCGTCTTCATTTAAAATGCTAAGGCTTTTTTTCTATTCTACCTAATGCTTTGGAATTTTTTTTTTACCTATTGCTAGTAGTACATGTAACAAAAGTTGGTATGCATTTTTAAATCAAAGTGATACTTATTTTTTTAAAAATAATTGAACTCGGAATTTATACATTTTTTAAGGAATTTTCTATAAGCATTCATAAAAAGAAGTATTGTACGAATACCAATCATGTTATCACAAAATCCTTACCAACTTTTGCTATACATAGTTCGATGTACTTGTAAATCAAATTTCATGCGTGTACGTAAATTTTTGTAAGAGAAGTAGCACATTTTAAAATTACTTCATAAATTTTAAGTTTTTTCCTTAAAAATTTATGTGGCTAACTTTTTATGAAATTTTGAGCACAAAATCTGTTTTACATAGTATACACACATAGGAGGCAACCAAAAAAATTTTAAAAATCCTTAAATTCAAAATGTTTGCGTAAATCGTACCATGTCCCCTTAAAACTTTTAAATATTAATATCGTATGTTTAAATACTGATTTTTATCTCGATAGCTTTATTCTTTATCCCCCACCACTCCCAATGGTTTAATATTAATGAGAAACAATTAGATGTTTAAAGGAGCTTAAATGGTTATTTGTAGTTGGCTGAGATGGTTCAGAATCTAAATTAATTTAAATACAAATAAAAAGTAATTTAATTAGATTTCAGAGTTTCCCTGATCTTAGTGATATCTTAGAAACCGTATAAACTCTTATCCTTTTCAAAAGAAGAAATAAAAAATCAGACTGCAGAACTAGTTAGTGAACATTATATGGATTAAACACACAATACATATAAAAATCAATTGCTTTAAAAACCGTTTTAAGTATAAAATTTTGAAAATCCATTTTATCAAGGAGCTCTTAGAATGATTGTTAATTAATTTCAATAACCTCACTTATAACTGTATGTTACAACAGCATGTTTGCTATTTTTAACCCTTCCGATTACAACTGCAAACACAGTTGAAGTTTTCCTAAGCTAAAAATTATAAATTAAAATTAAAAAGCTTGTCACAAGATTTACCTTTGTAGATAAACAAGCAAATTAAATAACTTGATCTGATTCATTTTAATTTTTAAAGTTTTCAGACTAAGTAAATACGAGTACTTAAATCTCGCGACAAGCTTTTATATCATAAATTGTGTAGTAACGTCTTAAGTTGATAGCAAAAAAAGTTTTAAAAGAAAAGTTTATTTTATTCTTTTTAGAGCCTTTAAATAAAAGCTTGTTTTTAAAAAAGTTATTTTACTTTTAATTTATTTCGCATTTAATTGCTTCGTGCTTAACTTTTGAAAGCGAGTACAGTTTCAAATAATAACCAACCTAAACACATCTTAAAAAGCCAAATTTTTGGAAGATAAACGAATTTATCTATATTATTCATCAAACATTGATTCCTTACAATTATGTAGATTAAAAATAATTGAAGAATTTTCTAATCACTTTAAATGGCATAAATTAACCAATTGATATTTAATGAACAATATCACATGATTTCGCCTATTAAACAGTCCCAAAAGGTAATTTGATGCTACTTTTTGATCCTTTTAATTTGATGCTACTTTACAGCGTAATGTAACAAATGATAAGTCTGAGTTTGAGTTAATATTAACGTCGCACTGTTCACGTACACGAGGGCTTTTGGCGACGGACCCGTAATTTTGAACCATGGTCAAAGTGACGTGGACGACACCTGAGCTGGCACCCTCTCCTAACTACCACACTACACCAACGGGAGGACATTTTCAGCCTCGACGATTTAACGTGCATCGCTGCCCTACAGGCGGGTCTTTATGTATTGGGCTCGAACTCCTGCATGCCTGCCATGGTCCGATACTTTAACCACTGGGCTACGCAGCTTGATAAGTCTGAAGTTTTCATGCAAGTTTCAATTTTCAAAAACATCTTATGATACAGCACAAATATTTAGTTGTCTGTAACATTTATCGAATTTTCCTGAGATTTAATTATCAAAATACCTTCGAATGAGTGAGTGAGTGACTGAATATTAACGTCGCACAGTGGGCAGTTTTCCCAATCTGGCGCATGGAAACCCCAAAAATGAAATTGCGCGAAATAAAACAACCCACAATTTATGGTTCTCTTGAGTTCCCTAGGCATGTGGTAAACAGTTTTTGTGAGTACGTGAATGGAAGTCGCCAACAATTATCGGTTTAGATCGGGTTTGTTCTTGTTACGAGAAATACTTGCGAGAGCCTCATTTTATAGTCACAAGTTCCATCGTTTCGTCTGAAAAGGAATTTGCGGATTTTAGGTTTTTGAAAATAGAAACCATGAGTAAGTAATTTCTTGATTTGATTTTCATATTAGGATCAAAATTAAAAATTGTAAGAAAATAACATTTAGCACAGCATGTAACTCCTACTGACATATGTCAGTTTTTTGTGTTAAATGGACTAGAACTTTTGGGATTAAACACAGTAACACAAGTCACATAGAGTAGATATAGGCCTTTAATTTAATACCTAATTTAGCTGCTACTTCCTGCTACTCTCAAAGTTATGATTTATTTTTCAGCGTTGGCCGATGGTATTACTCGGCTTGCCTTATTCAATATGTAGAAGGAAGAGCAAGATATTAGCGCAAAATTAATGTTGTTCGGAGTTTAGTTAGGACAACAACGGACTTAGATAAATATGAGGACCAGCGGCAATCAAAATTTAGAAAAATTGTTTAAAATTTCTGCTCGTTTGTAGGGGGAAAATGGATGTGGTGGCACAGAAATGAAAAGTTTTTCTCCAAGTCGAATGATGCGTGGTTGTCGGGGGAGTAAGATTTATATTATATTTTATTATTTTTAAGAAAACATACAGCTAATATTTTAGTGTGGTATTTTTTGTTTATTTAAGCTTATAATAATTATTTTTTCAAATTTTTTAAACTTTAAAATGGTTTTTCTCAGTTTTGGTTTTTTGCATTAAAAATCCCTACTTTTCCAAAAATTTATGGTGGGGGGAAAAGTATACCGGTCATTTTGAAAGGCTGAAGGTGGGTGTGCTATTTTCCACAAGTTTTTAAAGGTTGTATCTTTCTATTTTTTTATTTGCTTTTTTTTCAGAGAAAAAGGGGGTTTCCCCCCCCCTTTCTATTGGTTTATTTTTTGGAAATTTTTTCCAATTTTTTTTTCTCGGGGTTTTTTTATTTAAAAAAGGATTCAAGATGAGTCATTCTAGAATGGGTTCCGATGTTGAGGAACAACCCTTAGTTACCAATAGTTTAATAATGGAATCGGGGTTTTTTTTCAAAAATTTTGATTTCTCTGAGGGATGGGGGAAGTTATTTTATACGCAGCTGAAAAAAGGGAAATTACATCCGAAATCAATATATTAGTAGAAAATATGTAAAGGATCATCTCAGTTCCAAAGCCCAACTTACAGTTTTTACGCAAAAATTTTAAAAAAAATTCCTGTCATGAGAATATAAAAGTATGTTTTTTCCTTTAATGGAAAGAAAAAGTTTTTTTTACACTAGACCCAGAATGGGGCACAAAATTTCTATCTTTGAAAAATTTTAAAGGTGTCAATTAAGGCGAATATTATTTGGGGAACCCGTCTAGTTTCCCTTTTATTTATGAAATTCCACTTAATATATTCTTGAATGAAAAAAGGAACGGGCAAAAACCAAATGATTTTGAAATAATAGAGATGGAAAGATTTTTTAAAAATTTACCGGAAAACAATTTCACCAATATTAATTCCAAATACACGGAACAATTTTACCGGAAACTATAAAATTGTGGTTCATCAATCATGGGGAATTCAAAATTTCATGGTTTTAAAAACCCAGACAAAATGCCAACCTGTTTTGGTTTTCTATATTCTGCAAGATTTTCCCAAAAAAGCTGTAATATGCATAACTGTGGTGTTTCGGTTTCCCGGTTTCTAGTAACTCAAGATATAAATTGAAAAGGTAATCCCCCCGTTAACTCCAAAGGGTTTTAAATATGGGAAAAAAAAAAAATTTTGGGAAAAAAATGTGAGAAAATCTTGGGTTGGGAAAAGGCGCGAAGCCCCCCGGAAATGGGCATTTTATTCGGGTAATCCAGAACTAATGCGGAATCAAGAAAATCAAGACTTTTGGGGGAAAAAATTTGAAAACATGCTGGCATTTTTTTAAGCAGTTTTAAAAAGCAAACCTCTTTCTTTAGGGGAAGTTTTTCAAAAAAAAGAATTTGTATTTTTCTAAATTTTAAAGGTTTTTTGAAATGGGGGGAAAATAAGTCCCCCCATTGTAGAAAAAAAATTGTAGGTAAAAATCCTCAACCAAAAAACCCTGCATCTAGTGGGAGGCACCCAATAACATAGACATGGGATAATTATGGAATTATGATGCTTTTTGAAAAACCGTTCCTTTTTTTAAGTTTTTTTTTTGTAGGCTTATTATTTCTTCTATTTTGTCTTCATTAGTTTGATTTTCTTTTCAAAGGGAGGGTAGTTTTTTTAGTTAATTTTTTTCTTAATTTTTTTAAGGGAAAATAACTCAATGGAATTGTAGAGGGCCTCAAAAAAAAAATTCATATGGTTAAAACCCCCCTTTTTTTGAAGCAGATATCTGGATTTTTCAAAAAAAACCTGTTTATCAAATCATGATAATATAAATTTTCCAAAAGAACTTTTTTTTAAAAAAGTGAAAAACAAAATCAGGTGTAGGTTTAGTAATAGCTGTTCCTTCAAATATTTCTGCAAAAAAAAAATTCTATAAAATTAAAAAACAGAAATTGAAAACCCCCAAAATTTAAAAATTTATGTTCGAAATATTTCCCTTTTATATTATAAAATTCCCTTTTCGCTCCACGGGGGTTTAATATTTTTCCCCGCAAATCTTTTCTTTAATCCCCGACGGCTCCGGGTTCAATTTTTGGGGATTTTAACCTTCATCACCCGAAAGGAGGATCGGATCATATTTCAAGGGACAGTAATGATTTTTTTGCATGGATTCCGGCGGGTCCGGTGTTCATTTTGGTGATTTTTAAACCCTTTATCACCCAATGTGTGTGGGGGATCGGGTCACATTTCGGGCCCGTAATGGGGTTTTTTTTGAAACATTCTAACGGGTTTTTTTCTCTTTTAAAATGACTGTTCCCACCTATAGAAAAATTTAAAGGGGCAGCATCAATTTATAAAATTCCACAGGTTTTTTTAAGCATGTCTAGATACTTCAATATTATTTTTTTAGATTGCCTTTTGAAAGGATCATAACCCAAATTTTTTGGTTTTCTCCTAATTCAAATAAAAAGAATTTTTTAAAAAAATAAACTGGCAAGCAATTATGAACCAAATGATTTTATTTTAAGTAACAGAAGAACTTAAAAATTTTTCCGATATGATATTCAAGTTATTACTAATAATATTTTGGGAAAACTATTGAGTTTCGAACAGATCCTTCCCACACCATGGTGGGGAAAATAGTACCTTTTTAAAAATTTTATGTTTTAAAAAAATTTAGGAAGAAGGTTTTTTAAGGGAAATTTTTACCTGAATTATGGATCAATTTAAAAAAAATATGCTAGAAAAATTAGATTCTACAATAAAAATGCCAAAAAAGGGGTACTGGGACAAGATATACAAAATGTTTCTAAAACCCCCAAAATGTTTTTTTAAAATTCTGAATAAATTTTTTTCATTTTCTGAACACCATCAAAAAAAATTAATTTTTCTTGAGCTTAGTAAAGATTTATCACTTCCCCAAGCCAGGCAGATATGTTTTTCAGATTTTTTATTAAAATTTTTCATGAAAACCCCCCCCTTTTTTATTTTTCAAAGACAAAGATAACCCCTTTTTTAAGCCATTCCATATTTTTAATCGCATAGTGCAATAAAAAATTTTAAAAACACCTTTTTTAACAATTTTTAAAAAAACTTGATCAGGGGCAACGTGATGTAATTTTAAATATTTTCAAAAATTTTTTTATAAGAAGGTTCCGATTCTTGGAAGCATGCAATCTTCTCCGATTCCCAAAAACCAAAAATAAAACTAAGATGTCTTCCTACAAACCCAAAAGCTCCTTTTTATTTTCAAAAACTTTTGAGATAATTTTTGGGAATCGGATTTTTATTTTTAACTAAAAAAAAAAAACTTACCCAACATTATGGTTTTGTTTCCCTTTTAAAGAAGGAAAATGCTACTTATCTTGTACATAAGGAATAAAGAATGCAAAATTACAAAAAATTTTTAGGAAAAGTTTTGACATTAAAAAATATACGACTTGTTTTTGGAGGTCTTATTTATAAATGTTTGCAAATTGGTATAGCAGGAAAAAAGCAAATTGGGATAAAATTTAAAATCCCCGATCATTAAAATTAAATTGGGTTTTTTTTCCCCAAAAAAAGTTGTTCCGCGGGGGCCAGCCCAAGGCAGGTCCATCTCCTTTTTTATACTATTTATACGATTTTTTTAGCCTTAGAGTGGGGTTTTGAATGCCGGGTTTTAGCTGACGAATTTTTATATTTTGTCCAAAAACCCCTTTGATTTTTTGCAAAAAAAACAAAATATTGGGAAAGAATTTCCCAATAGTGTAAATATTAAACCAAATTTTGGAAAATGTACAAAAACTGAATTATCAAATAAAAGAAATTATATTATGTTGGGGGTTTTCCCCTACAGTGGCAAACTTCTATTAAAAAAGGGTTTATTTTTCAACGGTCAAAATATTTATATTAAAAAAAAAAGCCAGCGTTTTTAAATTGGGGGGGATAACCCCGCGAGGGGAGGCCGAAAATACGAAAAAAAAAGGGTTTTAAAAAAAATTTTTTGGAAGTGAAGCAAAACAAAATGTTTTTGACATAATAAGAAATCAAATTTACACTGATAAAATTTTAATATATCACGGGATCACAAAAAAAAAAAGTTTCCATTCAAATGCTCATTAACTATATTTGATCCTATAACCAAATAAAAACATTTTGTTTGTTTGCTGTAATCCCACAAGATTTTTTTTTTCTTTTTAACCCCCAAAATACTACTTTTGATTATCATATATTTTACCTTCAAACTATGAACGCATAGTATTACTAATTGTCATCCAACAGGAAGAAAACAAGAGATGTTCCCTAATATGGGATACCCTCCCCTTACACAATGGTTTCTTGCACCGCCCGTACCAGAACCAGTGGTGCAACATTTCAAAGGGGTGCCCATTCCCCAATCAACACTGTTTGAGTTGTTTTGTTCTCCCAGTGTAACGGGGAATAGTTCCCCGGCACCCCAAAAAGTTCGATGGGGTTTATATCTGAGGAGACGTTGGCCCAAACCATTCGAGTGATATCTTCCCCTTTTCCCGCGCTTTAACAGCAAAAGGGGATGTGGCCGTGCATTGTCATCCGAAATTGGGCCAATGGACCTCGGGGGGGCAATAAGAAGTACCTCCTCCCCAAAGGATCCCCCCTTACAGACCCCTTGTGGAAACTCAGCCCCTTCAGCATAATGCCCCCAGACAAGAACTCCAGGACCACCTAACTGTCTTTCCGATGTTACGGGGTAAAAAAGGGTCCCGATCTCTCCAAATCAAAAAGCGTTTAGAATCGCCGGGACTGAACCGACTTCATCCGTGAGGACACATCCCTTGATCGTTTTCATTTTTTTTTCTCCGTAAAACGGGGCCCTTTTAAAGGGGGGCAGCGTTCAGGACGGCGGGCGAACAGGCCCCTTTTTGAAAGCGTTCCACAGTAAACCGCGACATTGCGACCCTTTTCGTACAGAGTTTCTGAGAAATGGCGCTTGCTGACTGCTGTCGACCTTTTCGCCGCAGGATGATATATCAGTCATCCCCTGCAGTTGTCCCCCCGGGTGGCCACCACCAATCTTTCTAACAGCTGTACCTGTGGTTTGGAACGCTTCCCAAACACGCGAAACGACACTTTTTTTGATTCCGAACCGGCCACCGGTACAGTACGCCCCCCCTCCAGCTTTCCCATCATTTTCCACGTGAAGTCGTCCAAGGATTTTATAGCCATATTTCACGAACGACTCACGGACTTTCGAGAATATGTTGAATTGCGTTCCTCCCATTTTTTTACTTTTAGCAACCCCGCCGGCATCACGCGTTTTGCCTTACGCTCACTCACTTGACGTTCTGTTTATATTTGCCACGCATGCTTTTCCCACGACTTACGTGTTCCGTACTGATCCCGACCCCTTTTTTGCTTTTTGGTTCGCAAAACCCTTGTTGCTTAAGTTTTGCACACCAGTGTATTTTGTAGTGTAAAACATAGTTCAGTAGTTGTTTGTTTTGTCGCAAAAGTGTTGTATTTAAAAATACCAATAAACATGAATCATTTAATGACACTTTTCTTCGAAGATCTTTTTAAGAGGGGCTAAATAGGCTTTCTTGAATATCTTTACAACAGATAAAAAGTGTTTTGTCAGTGGTAACAAAGGCCCCCCAAAAAAGTTATATTATTGGTAATCATATGAAACCGTTTATATGAAATTGTAAAAGATTCTTGATGTTTCCAAAGAACATTTAGTGAAAAAAAATAATGTAAAAATAAAATTTAAAAAAAATTAGGGTTTTAATATTTTGTTTAAATTTTCCCAATTTTAAATTTTCAGTATCTTGGTCTTAAAGATTTCACCCCCCCCCGTCCTTTAAATTTTCATGTTTTTAACTATGTTGCCCCCCGGCAAAAAAAAGATTGAGTCCCCCGAATTCTGGGGAATTTAATAAAATTTACTTGTTTTGGTCAGATAGTTTTTCTGTTTTTTTCTGCACTTAAAAATTATTCACCAAACCCCAAAAGGAAATTTAAGACTTTAAAAAATTTTTTAAATGCCTAACATATTAATCAGTGATTCTGTTTGGATTCTGGGAACGAAAATTTTTTAAAAAGAGGCAAACCGCAAGAGGGCAGGGAGTCAATGTTTAAGACTGTTTGTAAAAAAAATTTTTCAAAAATATTTATCTAAATAGAATTAAAAAAAATGAAAAATTTTATTTGCAAATATTTTAAAATTGGGAAATTTTCCCGACCATTATTATTTCAAAGGGATAGAGAACAAAAAAGAAAAAGACGAATCTTCAAAAAATATTATCACCCCAGGCCTTTTAAAAAATTTAAATTTACAGGATAACGGTTTACGTAATTGTATAAATGATTTGGATCACATCATTTTAAAAGTAGGAATAAGACATATTAACCTCATTCTTCAGATCCACATTCCACTTCCCGTTGAATGTTTTGGACAATAAAAAAATCAATTTTTGAGCCTTTTAAAGGAATGAAATTTTTAGTATCTACTAATCTATTTTTTTTGTTATTTTTTTTAAATCATATCCTGTGTTCCCTTTTATACCCCTTTTTAACCCTTTTTAACAATAAACCCCAATTTATTTTTAAATCACCAATTTTTTTCCTTTCTTTATGAAATGATGAAACTTGGGATCCATTTTTCGAATTTTGAAGCTTTTTAAAGAATTAAAAGGGGAAAGTTAGGCTTTTGGTTAAATTTAGCATTTTATTTCCAACATTTTATTTTTTTTTTTCCCAAAACAAATTTGGTATTGTAAAATGATCCCAAAAGGTTTTTAAACATCCTTAAAAAAATTTAAAAAATTTCTTTGAAAAAAATTTTTTAAAAACAAAAGAGTAAAATTTTTTTAAAATTTCCCAAATTTTTTTAAAAAAAATTAAATTTTAAAATTTGGGGGAATATATATATGCAAAATTTTATCTCATATCATTTTTTTAAATAAACATTATATGAAATTAAAAAGTAACTTTTTAAATACATAAAAAAAAAAACAAAGGGTGTCAAGTCCTTTTTAAAAACTACCTATTTCTTTTTTGAGTACAATGTTATGTTTGATTGTATTTGTTTAATCTTTTAAAAATTTTAAATTCAATTTTTAACTTGCCACACTCTATTTTGACCCCCCCCTGTAAATTATGCTTCTCTGTTAATATCCTTAGATCCTTCTTAAAAAATAGTTCCACTTAGCAATCATTTATTCTTATCAAAATTTAAACTGGGCATAAATTAGTTTAAACCCAACTTTTTTTTTAGCAAAAAAAGAAAAAAATCCCAATTTAATTTTTTACTTATTTTGATCATTAGAAAAATTATGAAGACTTTAAAAGCATAAAATAATTTCCGGGGGCCGGATTGGGGAAAATGCCCATTGGGCCGCATTTTAGCTACAAGAGGGCTTTTGACGACGGGCCACATAATTTTTGAACCATGGTCAAGGAGGGGCACACCGAGCTGCACCCCCTCCAACTACACACCAACAGGAGGACGCTTTTAACTCTCAAAAATTTTTAACCCGGGACCCCCACACAGCGGGCTTATGGTACTGGGCTTGAATTCGTGACAAGGCCAGCTACGATCTGATACCAAGACCACTTGGCTAACGCAGCCACAAAATACCTTTGAAAGTATCCATTTTTATTTTAACAAATATCCAAGTGATTCATGAATTTTTAGGTTTAAAACTTAACATTACACAAAAATTGAATATAAATTTATGTGAGAATATTACATATAACTTTATATTGTAATTACAATTATATCAATATTTGACTTTTTTTGTTTCCTCATTTAAAAATATACAAGTCATAATCAAATAAGAAATACATTTCTGTTCAAAAATCTTACAATGAAAACAATGATAGTATTTTGTACACAAAAATTATAATAGGTCTTAAAGTAATGTGAGTAAAGTGTCAAACTACATCAAAAAAGACTTTTGGAAAAACCTGTATATAAGGTTTTCAATCAGTTACAAAAGCATAAGTCAATCTATTAAAGTCATAACAGAAGAAATACTACACTTATAAATATTCCACAGTTAAAATTTTTCTTTGCTTTTAAAAGTTAGACGTCTTTTTCAATTATGACTTACGAGAAAGCAGTGTTGCATATTTCACAAGCATGATACTTTTACTTCCTATCCATATGCAAATGTACTTTAAATGCCCAGTTTCAGAAAAGCCTCAGTGGCCCATTTCACAAAAATAAAGCTTTTTTCCTTGGTATGCACATGTAAATGTACCTTTAAATCACTGTTTTGAAAAAAAGCCTTGTTGCACATTTCACACACATAGGGCTTTTCCTTTGTTTGAATACACAGATATCTTTTTAACTTACCATTTTCAGAAAAGCCTTGTTGCACTTAACACAAACATATGTTTTTCCAGTATGCAATGCTAAAAATAAGTTTTTAAATTTAATGACAGAAAAGCCTTTATGTACATTTCACAAACATAAGACTTTTCCTTGGTATGAATAAGCATGTGTCTTTTTAAAGTACATCTGTGAGAGAAAGCTTTACTGCAAATTTCACAAACATAAGGCCTTTCCTTTGTATGAATCTTTAAATGTGCTTTTAAATTACTAGTTTCAGAAAAACACTTGTTACATATTTCACAAACATGAGGCTTTTCTTTGGTATGAATAAGCATGTGTCTTTTTAAATTACTTATGTGAGAGAAAGCTTTACTACATATTTCACAAACGTAGGGCTTTTCCTTGGTATGAATACGTAAATGTGATTTTAAACTTTTAGTTTGAGAAAACTCGTTTTAGTTATTTCAATGTAAACATGAGGTTTTTCTTTTGTGGCGACAAGGCATGTGTGTTATTAAAGTAAAACTGTGAGAAAATGCTTTACTGCATATTTCACAAACATAGGGCTTTTCCTTTGTATGAATCCGTAAATGTACTTTTAAAGTACTAGTTTTAGAAAAACCTTTTTTGCATATTTCACAAATATAAGGCTTTTCTTCAGTATGAATAAGCATGTGTCTTTTTAAAGTACCTTAGAGAAAGCCGTACGTATGGCTTTCCTCACAAACATGTAGTTTTTCCTCGGTATGGTAAAGCACATGGTCTTTTAATTGACTAAACTGAGAAAAACCCTTGTTGCACATTCCACAAATATGAGACTTTTTACTATCATGAACAAGCAAATGATGCCTTGAGTTATCATATAGAGAGGAAGCCATTTTGCTAATTTCAAATGAGCATTTTTTTTTCAGAGATGTGGTGACATAAATCATTATTTAAAATCTATAATGAATCTTGAACTCTTGCTTAGAACATGGGTTTTATATTTAAATATCCCGTAAATAAGTACGAATTTTCAATATAATGTTGAACATGGAAATAGAATTTTTATTCTACATTATATTTCAGGAAGAAAAAAAAAATTCAGATAGATATCACAGCTTAAAAGAATAAGATAAGGAATTTTATTCTGATATCTGAAAGAATTAGTAATTTTTTAGATAACATTTTTGTAAAATCAAATTAAATTTAAAATTTAGATATAAAAAAATATTAGTTACTAAATATACATTCAAATAATACATACTTTGCAATTATGACTGTGGTTAACATAAGCAATGTGATACACGAAGTAAAAGAAATAATGAATGCTTCTTGAAGATAATTCAAAAGGAGTAAGTACCGTAGTACAAAAAGCAATAAGTATACATAAAATAAGAAAGAAAAAAAAGCATTGCTAGGTTTTTATTTTCAGTTAGAATTATTGTCACTATTAAGAGTAACAAGAAAGCTATAGGTCATAGACATAATTTTAAACAATATATTAGTATGTTAATAATTTATCTATTAATTGTTTGGGTCCTGCTGTTTGGATTCGCTTGCTTTTTATATTTTATGCTGGGAAGAAAACCCAGCACACATTTCAACATTATGTTAAATTGACGGTAAGTACACTATTTTGAAGCAGCGCCGCTCAGAGATTTACGCAGCAAGTACATTACACAGCTCTTTCTAATGTAAATAGTACATTTTACAATAAGTAAAACAATACTATAGCTCTGATTGTATTTCATTGGTGTAAAATGAACAAAGCACTATCGCGTTGTTTGGAATTTCTCAACATAAGATAAAACAAGCACTATCCCAATGCTTAGGTCTTTTTGAACTCATCTGAGAAAACACAGATGCACTGTTTTGGATTCTTTGACAATGTTCTTTCAATACACTCTGGGACTCAAACAGTTAAGCAACACCCCACATTACTAGAATCAGAACTCAATGTACAAATATTTTACTAAGAAGTTTACAAGCATACATTTAGCATTCAAAACTTTAAAAGCTACAAATTATTATTTTTTTTTCAGAGAAGCAAGATCTTAAATTTTGATTTAACATGTGTGAACCTGGAGAAAATAGGATAAAATATTTTGTAGTGATAAATAAAACATATTTTTGCAGTAACACTATTGAAATATTAGTTAAAGATTTGTAAACACGTACAGGAGTTAATTGGTACCTTGCACACAGTCCAGATTATCTGAATTCTGAAAAACTGGAATGATTTTAAAGTTTCTGAATAATACTGGTTTCAAAAGTCTACATCAATATGAAGCCAAGCTGATCTTTCTTGAATTAGTTTAAAATATCATATGTGTTAAATATTTTGCTATTTTTCTGCGAAAATTATTTTTATTGTTAGAAAGCCATTTGAAATGAAAATTACAGAAGAATTAAAAAACATTAATATACTCCTGGTTTACTTTTGTTATTGATCCCAAAACTTTTAAAGTACTAGTAGTTGCTGAATAAAATATGTGATTATAACATAATCAGCATTTTTCTACTTTTTTAGAGTAAAGCTATATTTTACAATGAGAATGGTACTTTTTCTAAAAATCTACCTTGGTTGGGCCGTCTTTGATAAAAGTACGAGCTTGAACTAAACGTTGTTTTCCATTTTCAGATGAAAATTCAGCAATTTCTATGGAAATTTGCAATATTATAATCCTACCGTTAACACATAGTGTTTTTAAAAATACCAAAAATTCCATGAACACTCTCTTTTTTTGTTGTAATAGGTGAAGGTATAGACTGCTACCATTACGTATAGGAGAAAGTTTTAAAACACATTCTATACCAGAAAATGAATAAACTTGGTTAAAAACAGGAAGTATAATAAAAATTCTGCCTTTGAAATAGATAGTGTTTTAGTTATCATATTAATGTTTCATTTCTTTTATATCTGAAAAAATGTTCCAAGTTCTGGTCCTATTCTTTAACATTAACTGAAAACAGCCTTAAAATTCAACGGTAAAAATTTTCATCAAAACTTTATACATTTACTTACTATAACAGTAATGTACATAGTCTACTTTTACAGAAGGGGTTATATTTTATAAGAAACTAACAAAAGCACTGAGATGTAACCTTTATGCTAAAATTTGTATGTCCGGCGAGCGGGTTTAACTCTAAGACCTCTTCTTCCTTTTACACTTTGTTCCTTTCAAATAAATAGGGATACGGTTAAATGGAATCTAACTATGTGAAACATATTTTCATAAAAAAAAGAATGAGCTATGAGGATACTCATAATGACTTACAAGATTAATTCAGAAAATCATTAGGAAAACAGGAAAAATTGTTTTGAAAGTGAAAACTGATATAAAAAGCGAATATAAATAGGACATACTTTGAGCAGGAAATGTATAAGCAAATTTTCAAAATTGACGTATGTCTTCTCTAAAATATATATATATATATATGGCTCAAGTGTGTAGTATTGGGAGGGGGGCACTTTTTGATTTGACGATTTTTCTTCAGATTTGGCGATTTTTATCTAAATGTCATGGTGAGATATCAAATTCATTCTAAAATAAATAATAAATAATTCCGAAAAAAGTACCTTAACGACCACTTTAAGTCGTTAAAAAAAGGACTGCGCCAAGTGGCCCCCCTATACTACACTTGAACCAATTATTTTTATAACTTTTTTAGCAATCTCTTTCCCCATTTTAAAATTTTCAGAGGTAATATATTTTGTGTTAAAAATATTTAAACTTTGAAAAAATTGTTTTTGTTTTACCTATATACTGGATACTTTTCTTCATAGAGGAGGCATTCATTATTGCTTCTTTTAATTTAAGTGGATTACCACTCTGAAAGTTATTTTCTGAGTTTAAAAATATCGTAACATTAGGACTTGTAGTCAGATTTTGCCGTTCCTCAAACCTCGCCAACAATTCAGTATCTGTTAAAATTTACTTCTAAATTTATTAGCAGTTGAGATAAAATTCTGTTATTTTCTATTTTCATTGTTTTCTGGGTGAGGATAATCACCCATTTTTTTTCTTTCTGCTCCAACACTCCATTTCTTTTAATACACAAACTAGTGCACATACTAAAATTAAAGTATAAAATTTACGCACACTCAGACAGCAAAATCAAAAACCATCAGTTCAGTTCAGTTCAGTAGAGAGAAATCACTGTAAAAGTGGAGACTTGGCCAACGCCTTATACTCTGATAGAATTTGGATCAATTTTTAACTTAGGTTGTAACGTACAGCTAGTGATTACATTGTCCATCGGTAGTTTTAATTATCTCCCTATGCTTCAACTGAAGTTGATGAAAGTAGAGTATTGAAAATTTATTAGCTGGAATTTTAGAATCTATTGGTTGATGTTAAAAATTTTCAAATTTTCGAACATGCTCTATTGTTTTGCAATTCGCTATTGGAGGAATGCCAATTACCCTCCGTGGCTGGAGATAAAAATTTTCAAAAATTTCACGCTGCGATTTGTGAGTTTAATATAATAGTGTTTAAAATTATTGTTATTCGTATTTTTCTTATTTATTGCTGACTAATAAAAAATTAATATAGTATTAAATGGCTCTTTTTATGATATTCGCAACTTCTATTCTTAATAATAACATAATTAATTTTTTAAGTATAACTATTTTTTAAAAATAATATCGTGTTACTGTATTGATGCCACAGTATCTCAATCTTTTCAACTGCTTTAATATTGCTTTTCTATTTTGTTTGTGATTTTGTAAGTACCACAACAGCTTTTTAGTTTCTGGTATAGATTTAATCAGTTTTTGTGGGCGCTAAGAGTCGATTTTCCAATAAATTCTCTGTGACTATTGCTTCATTATTATTTGTGCCGGTTTGTCATATTTCTTTTTTTACATCAAAATTACTAAATACAGTTTACTAGGGCAATGCTTTATTGAGGTTACAATTTGGGGACAGTTACAGCAGTGCACTTGGCAGAAACAGTTACCCTGCCGTACCAAATAGTTAATATCTGTACTGGGGTGATGGTTTTAGCCTTCTTTAGCCATTAATAGAGCTCATGATTCCTACTCGTGTAATAAAAAATACCTAATTCTGAGGCCAATTTACACCCTATTGCTTCCATGCTTCAGCATGGAAATGAAGGAGTTCTTGTTCCACATAAATTCATGGGATTAAACTCCTTATTTTTTTATTTACAAGCTGTTATAGGCCCATCGGAACCAAAAACGTTGAATTGTATCCCATCCTAATCAATTTGCTGTCAATTTTGAATTTTCTGAAACTTAATTCAAGAATCTAGTTGGATCAATAAAACATGGAGATAGAAGTGTTCTGTGTGGGGTGTAAACTGGCCACAGAATTAGGTAATTTGATATTTTTTGTTGATATTGTGAATCATGAGTTCTATTTAAATATTTTAAAGAGAAATTTTAAATTAACTGCCCGAAATTTGGATATTGGAAACGACTTCATTTTTTAACAGGATAATGACGCCAAGCGCACTGCTCTCAATGTACGCCACTGGTGTCTCTATAACTGTCCCCAAATTATGAAAATTCTTCATCAATCACTTTATTTAGCCTAGTAGAACATATTTAGTGATATACTGATGTAAAAAGAAAACGTGACAAATAAACACAAAACTTAAAGTAAAAACAACAATCACAGAACAATGGTGGAAAATCGATGCAAAAAATTACAAAAAACTGATTAAATATACACCAAGACACTTAAAAGTTGTTGTGGACTAAAAAATCCTGCTAAGTACCAAATAGAAAAGAAATACAATATTTAAAGCTAGTTGAAATTTTAGTTAAGGTACGAAACTTTTGTGCAATTTTTAGTACTTGATAATTAATTTTAAAAATAGTTATACCATTTTTAAAAATTAAGTATGTCATTCTATTAAGAACAAGTTGCAGATATCTAAAAAATTACATTTATAATATATTAATTTTATTAGTCGAAAATAAATTTATAAGAAATTCAAGTGAATAACACTATTTGTGGCCCACTGTAGGTTAATATAAAATGTTCACTAGTTTCTGGTACTTGACAATCTGCACACAAAGGAGAATCTGTTTGTTTAAAAAGGAAATAAATATCATTTAATGGTAATTTTTTAGCTCGCAACTTATTGATTAAAACTTCTGTATTTCTATTTTTTGCTGCTTGTCTATTCCACTTTTCAAGATGAGAAATATAAATATAATTTTTATGTCTTTTGCTCTTTTTCCATATTTCTTCCTTTTTACTTTTGAGTTGTTGTTTTTTTTAAATATGTACGTAGATCTTCCCAAGTAATCCAAGGAATAATATTCCACGGTAGGCTTTAGCTAACTTATCAACTTCTTCATTAATCTCTATTCCCTTGTGAGCTGGTACCCAAATGAATTTAATTGATTGAGCTATTTGGAGACACTCATGTAAAGGTAAAATTAAATTTAATAGTATCGTATTGGATTTTCTATTAATATTTTGGATAATTTTAGAACTGACAAGCTGTCCGTCAGGATGACATAGCTTTCTGTTTCAAAAACCCAATTTTTTAACGCAGTCCATATGGCTATAGCTTCAGCTGTGAAAATTGAAATCCTTTCTTTCAATATGAAATTTTGTCGAACTTTTTTCTTCGGGATCAAAATTCCTATTGATGCTTGATTAGTATTTTTTGAACCATCTGTTGCTATTATGATATTGTTATTAGTTTGACCGAATGTAATCAATAAACATATTTTGCACTTATTGACATCTGGAAGATCCTTTTTTTGAAATTTGGCAGTTCATGAGTATAGTTTGTTTATTTTGTGATTTTCATAGATTGGAGGAGGAAGGATCCACTGAAGAATATCCACTATAGAGATGCATAGTTCTTGGAGCAGACTGATTGTGGGAGACAGGATGATTAATGAACGAGGCGATGTTTTCAGATTTAGATGACTTGCTTTATTTCATGTTCGGTAACTGCTCTCGGAGGGACGCGTGTGCTGCCAGGGAAGTGTGAAGTCGGAATGTATTGAATGCGTGGGGTCCCCAGAGTGGAAAAGCTGACGCATGCGCAGATCGCATCTTAGGTGCCGGCGCGAGTAAGTACTATTCGCAATTGCTGGAGGTCTCGCGCACGCGCAGATCGCAATGTAAAGCATACCAGAATGAGGAGTTGAGAAACTCTACAATTGTCTTTTGAAAAGTACTGATTTCTTTTTCTCTATATTTATAAAAAATATTATTTATATCCCAAAATAACCTTGCATTCAGTGATCAGTCTTTTAATGTTTTTATATTTAGTTATAAATTTTTGGCAAAGGAAGTTATGGCGATTATTAATACTTCCACTCATAGACTCTGCTCTTAATAAATCTATCGGGGTGTTTCTTGAGAGACCTAGGGCTAATCGTAAGTTAGCATTGTAAATCGGTTGTAGTTTGTGTCTATTGCTACTGCTAGCAAAGGAAAAAAATATGACTTCTATAGTCAAAGATAGATCGGATTGTGGTATTAATAATATTTAAAAGATGATCAGATCTTGTTCCAATTTTAGGAGAAGATAAAACTTTAATGGCAATTAAATATTTAAATCCTTTCTGACGTAGGTAATTAATATGATTTTTCCAGGTGATATTGGAGTCGAAGATTATACCCAGGATCTTAAGACTCTTCACTTCAGAATAGGTTTTGTCGTATATTTTAAGTAAAGGAGGTATTGTGCTTCTTTTTCTGGAAAAGTTAATTAGACTGTTTTTTTCTGAAGAGATGAACAATTTTCCTTTTTTACACCAAGCTGAAATATTATTTAGAGATGCTTGCATTTCACCTATTGTTTTATTTCAATTTGTACCGCTATTACATAAGAATATATCGTCTGCGTAAACCAGAAGATGGCTGTCGTGTTGGATTTCAAATATATCTGCCATAATTCAGAAATAGGAAGGGGCTTAAAATACAACCCTGAGGTTCGCCATAATTATTTTTGATGATTTTCGAAAAGTTGTTCCTCCATTTAATTTGTATTGTTCTCTGAGTATCCATCGTAGCAATCTATCATAGTGTCCGACTTTTTTTTAATTTAGAAACTAAACCACTTGGCCACACTGAGTCATAAGCTGCTTTGATATCCAATGCTATCAAAAGAAAATATTCCTTGCTTTCTCTAGCCAGTATAATATCATGTTGTAATTGTATTAACGTATTAATGCTGCTTTTTATTTCGAAAGCTGAAATTTAACATTCTGTGCAGGATCATTCTTTCTAATCATTTGGCTATTACTGAAGTGATATTGGACGGTATGACGCAACTTCTTTAGGATTTTTGTGAGGTTTTATGAAAGGTAAAATAATTGCGTGAGTCCAATCTTTTGGGATTTGACTTGAAGTACAACTGTCATTAAAGGATTTCAGGAGAAGATTTATTTCTTTGATGGGGAAATGGTTGATTATTTGGAGAGAAATTTTATCATGCCCTGGACTGCTGTTCTTTTGATGAGATATTGCTATTTCTAATTCTTTTAAGGAGAAAGGTTTATTAATATCTTGACTATTGTCCGGAATAGAGATATTTTAAATACTATCGTTGTTTTGTTTTGCGTAATATTGTAGAAAGCAGTTTGCTTGGGATTGTTCGTTTGTTAGTATGGTTCCATTATTCTCAATAATATTAAATGAAGAATAATTAGGATTTGTCTATTTTTGAGTATCCAGATTATTTAAAAAAGAATTTTAGGAGAAATGATTTTTTTGCATGTCTTGTGCCAAAAGTTTTCTTTACAGGCTTTGATTATTCGCTTAAGTTTTGTGCTTATTTCTTAGTATTTTATCCAGTCTTCCTCTTTAAAAAATTTTCTTGCTTTATTAAGGAGTTTTTTTTTTCTCTTACCCGCATGCTGCTGTCCACCATGAAGCTTTTGAACTGATCTGTTTTGTTTCTGTTTTCTGAGATAAGATTTGAGCTTTTTTAATTACTTCTATAATATCCATATTTATATTTTCATTTAAATTTAACTTTTGTTGAAGAAGATTGATAAATTTGTTCCAATTTGTTTTTTGTCTAAAAGTATTTGTTGTATGTTTGTTCTTTTGTATTTAATGATTATAGGGAAGTGTTCACTTCCAAAATTATCGGTATTTGTGGACCAAGATAAATCATAATTTAAATTTAAAGATAAAGAAAGATATATATAGCTGTAAAAATTCCCGAAGAATGGAGATAAGTTGGACTTTTATCGTTTAACAACACTAACACAATTAAAGATCTTTTTTCCAGGAGCATTGGAATTTTTTGATCCCCATATCTCATGAGATGCATTGAAATCTCCCAATATCAAACTGTGATTATTAATATATGATGCTATTTTCGTTAAGTTGACGTCTTTAAAGTTTCCCAGTGGGATGTATATATTAAAAATTGTGATAGAAACTGTATTTATCTGAGCTCTGACAATTAAAATAAGGTCTTCACTAATTTCAGAGAATGTCTTTATTGCACTAATTTCTTTGTTTAAAGCTATCATTAACCCTTCTTCTCTTCTGATTTCTCTATCAATTCGGAATACATTCTTATTGGGAATTGTGAAAATGTCATTTGAATCTAACCAAGTTTCTTGAATTATTAAAATGCTTGCTTTTTGAAAATTTGGCGCGAAAAGAATGCCTGACCTCTTGTTTTTAACTCCACGTGCGTTCCATTGGATTATATCCATGAATTAAAGGGGAAGGTCAATACACGAAAAAGTTAAAATGTCCAAAAAAAGAAAGATTAATATTGACTTCTTAAGAAAATTCTAAGAAGATTTGTATATTTATCTATACTTTTGATTTTGTTCCTCAACACTTTCTAATGTATTTCCTCTCTGTTCTGATATTTCCTTGAGTCTTTTTGCTTTTTCATTAAGTTTTCTATTTATTAGATAATCATCATCTTTTGGAATTGTTATATTGGAGGCAACTTTTTTCAAGGTTGATTCCATGATATTCATTAAGGAAGAAAAAAAAAAATTATTTGTGCTACCACGGTATTCAGTTCTGTCGTGAAGCGCTGTACTATTTGTCCTAATTTCTTTTCAAACATGTAATAGTTCTTCAAATTTCAGTTCTATTTTTTTTTAAGATTTTCTATCTTCTCTGTTTGATTATTATAAGTTTTGGTCGAGTATGAGGGTTTTTTTTTTGCCTTTTGGAGTTTCTCAACTGCTTCGTTTCTCGAGATTTGTTTTTGTACTTTAATTTTTAAGATTTCAACTTTCTCTTGATATCTTTTACAACCTTTATTGTTAGCTTTATGCTCTTCTCCACAAGAGCTACATTTTTTAAAATTTTTATTTCCTTACACTCGCTTTCAGAGTGGTTTAGTGAGCAAATTCGGTATTTTATTGAGCTTCTGCAAAATTTTTGAATGTGTCCAAATTTCCCACAGTTTGTGCATTGTTTAGGTTTTAAAGTAAAGATTAGTTTTAAACATTTCAAACCCTATTGGAACTCTTTCGGGAAAACTACATCCAATTTGGATAACTTTAATTGTTTTGATAAGTTTGAATCCAGATTCTGTTTTTTTGGTAAAACGTTGAATGTCAAAAATTGCATAGTTATTTTCCAATTCCGATTTTATGTCATCTATTGTACATTCTGTGTCTATTCCTTGTAATATGTAACTACTGGTTAGGCCAATAAGGAACAATCTGGTACTTATTTTTATACCATTAATTTCTTTAATTTTTAATGCTTCTTTGGCGGTCTCGCAACTATTTGTTTTGATTATAATCTCGCCGTTTCTTGTTTTGCTTATACTCTGAATACTTTTTTTAATTGTGAACGCTGTCATTATTATTTCTTTTAATTTAAGTGGATTACCTCTCTGAAAGTTATTTTCTGATTTTAAGAAAATTGTAATATTCGGACTCGTATTTAAATTTTGTCTTTCCTCAAAACTGGCTAACAATTCCATATCTGTTAAATTACATCTATATTTATTTACTGATAAGACTGTACTTGTACTTTCTACCTCCAGTTTATTTTCTGGGTGAGGGTAATCACCCATTTTTTGTTCCCTACTCCAACACTCTATTTTGTATTAATACACTGTCTTATATAAATTCTAAAATTAAAAGCTCTTATCCAAAGATAGAAGAAAAGTTATACGAAATAAATTTCAAGATAAACAAAAAAAAACTTAATCAAAACGATCTCACCACCTCGAATCTGCTTGAAATAGTTTGCTCTTCACAGTTCACCACTCTTCGCTACGGCAGTGCTTCTCAAACTTTCAATATTGGTGACCCAATATTCAATCATAATTCTCATCGCGGTCCCCCTCCATACAATAACAGTATATTGAATTCAGTAATACTATACTTTGATGCTACAGCTACAATACGACTTAAAACTCTTAAGTTCCCCCGACGTATATAAACGTCTCGCTCAGCCAAAGCGTTATTTTCCCGGGAGGAAAATATACATCTGTACGAAGTACGATCTTTTCTGTGCACTGGTATCCATAAAACTGTTCCGAATGCTTTGGAATTAAAAGGAACTAGACAGAGTGTTTTCAAACGATTTACTTATTTCAGAGGATTTTCTTATTTATTTCTCCCCTCTCCTCCGCCAATGCATCACATACGCACGCCTACGAGGAAAACGGTGGCATTGGAGAGTGAATCGCGTAACTTTTAATCGGCAGGTAAGGAATTAATTACAAACTGCACAAACATTACTAAGATAAGTGTTATATATATATAATTTCTGCTTATAATTTTATATATGACAAGACTGTCACTGTTAATTATTAAACTTGTTCTTAACTTAGTACTGTTAAATTAATCATAAAATACATTGTGCAATGCTGATACATTTATAAGTGTATTATATCAGTGTAAATGCCAATTTTATTTGTTTTTATTATGTCAGAATGTATTTTGTTTGCTTACTCTCTTTCAGTAAATTAATAACTTATTTAAATAATCTTTTATTTTCATCTTTTCAATATGTCCGCGGCCCCCTCGTAGAGTTAACATGCCCCCAAGGGAACGCGGCCCACAGTTTGAGAAACGCTGCGCTACGGCTCTCAAAAACCATCTACTCGATGTAGTTTCGGCTTCATAACCGTTACAGTTACAGTTATTATTTTTGTGGGATATGCAGCAACAAAGATTATTGTCCCATTCACAACCCTTTTGCACTGTTTTGCAAAAAAAAAAATTTAAGGCAAAACAAAACAAAGGCTATTATCCCCTAAAAGGCAAAAGAAAACTTTAATAGGTATCAAAATATTTTATTTTCTACACAAAAAATTTAAGGCTCTCGTTGATACGCCACCACGAAATCTCGAGCGTAATGTTAATCCTATGGAGTTTCTTTCTCCTATATTTACATCTAGGGTATTGCTTGCAATTGCATGGAATAAAATGCATCTATAAAAAGAGAAAAAAATTAAATTCTTCCATTATTTCGATTTTTTAAAAAAAATTTCTAAGTATTTTTAAATATTATTTAAAGATCTGAAAATTCATATCTAGTGCATTAAAACGATCATAAAAACATTTTAAATTATCGGATAAAAAAAGTAAAAACAGGAAAAATTTCCTTCTTTTATGCTCTTTCAAACGCGCATACTTTAAAATTTTTAAATTAATTTTTTTTGCGACTAATTATTAAGTCAGCATTGCACATTTGGTAAGAGGGAGAAAGTAAACTTGTAACACCGCCTTCTTGCGGAAGGATACATGAAATTTCCCCGTATGTTCCATTGATGAATGGTAATTTATGACTCTTCCGTGGGGACTGTGTAACAGGTTTTTCTTTTCTTTTTTTCTTTTCCAAATGGGGCTAGTTTTCAAAGAATTCATAGCGTATTCAAGAAACTATTTACATTTGCGCCATTCTTTGGAAGTGCAGTGCATTCTTTGAATTTGCACTTGAAAAAATTTCTGCTAATACGTCTTCTAAAATAAGTTATTCTCTGTTTTTTTATTCTATTTTTCTTAAATTTTTTTTATATACTAGACAAATTATATTTTGTTAATCACTAAAATGAACAATTAATATTTATTAAAAATATTTTTGAATCGTCAGGATAAAGTGAATAAATTTTTCACATTTTTTTCTTTAAAAACCTCCAAAATTGGAGAATCGTGCCATGTAGGAGAGGCTTTAAAAAAAGCTAAGAAAACTTTTGGGGTTTAAAAACCCCGTCCCTGCGGACTTTCATACATCCAAAATTTCAATATTTAGCTGCCCCCCCCGGGTGGTATTGTGGAGGTTAAATGTCCCGCTTCGCCAAAACATAACCCCCTAATGAAGCAATAAGTTTAAAAAAAAATTCTTTTTTTAAAAAATTGATAGATTGGCCAGATACAAATAAATAAAAATCACGATTATTTTTAACCAAGTACGGGGAAATTTTCAAGTAAAAAGAAAAGGAAATTGTTTTTTGTAATGGGGACAAAAAAAGGGTGTAAAATAAAAAAAATACCGGACGATGTGTGTGTGTGGTTTTTTGGGAGAAAAAATTTTTTTAAAAAAATTTGGGAACCCTTTTTTATTTTAATTGTTTATTGCCATGCCCATACGTAACCCGGCTTCGTTTCCCCGGGAAACGGAAAAGGAAAAAAGAAAAAAACCTTGTAAATACGTTTTTTTGCGGGATTATATAAATTTAACGAAAATGAACAATGCTAGTTGGGTTTTAATGTAAATATATATGTAAAAAATTTTACATCATGAAAATATGTAATTAAATCAAAAAAAAAGAATTTTTGTTTTATCTTTTTTTATTTTATTCTTTTTTTAGTTATATCTTCATATAAAGTTTCATATCTTCAATAAATGCTAAACAAAAAAAAAAATCTACATTTGAAAATTGTTTTTTTGAAAGTATATAAATGTGGCTGGTACTTTTTTAAAATTTTCAAAATTTTAATTTTTTATTAAAAGCTGCCATATATATTTTTTAATATTGTAATATAAGTGTATCCTAATAAAACCAAAAAATAGTTTTTACGTAAACACTTTTTTTTAATTTTACCGTGGAGTGAACGGAACGGGGTCCTGCCCTCACTCATATTTAATGCACAGAAAAAAATCGTTACACAATTTTAATGTTTGGCATCTCAGGAGGTTGGAAAATCCGTGAAATTCCGGATTTTCCCCCCCCTCTTTTTTTAGCTCTTAATTTTATTTAAAAAATTTTTTGTTAACTGCGAAATGTTTAAAAAGTTTTTTGGTATTGATTATTCTAAATTTTGAATACATTCTTTTTGTACCAAAGTTTTTATGTAATCCACAACACTTTTTTTTTTTGGACGCATTCTATTTAAAAAATAATACTAATAATCGTGATGTTTTTTTTGCTTTGTACTTATAAAGAAAATTTTGAGTTTCTATTTGAGGAAGGAAACCCTTTAAAAAGAAAAAAAAGAAAATTTTAATAAACAAAACATAGAAATCATCAGGAAGTTTGACATCAAGAGAGTAAGAAAAAATTTTCTCAGAGAAAAGGAAAAACGTAATGCATTCGTTTTTTTGGCAAATACTTTTTTATTCTTCATCCCGGATAAATCAAGGGGACGTCCCCCGATTTTTCCCCCTTTTTTCCCACCCTGCCAACAAGCCCGACCCCTACAAATTTAACATCTATAAAACCCCTTTACATCAGGGGTTTTTTTTTGTTTGTATCTTTATTTTGCTATTTGTTTGTTTGTTATTGAGAAACCTAGATCGGGGTTTCCAAATTTTTATCAGGCTACCCCTTTTCAAAAAAATGATTTTTTTTTTCCCAGTCCCTTAAAGTAGCGCACACAGAAATTTTTAAAGGGGGGCCCGGGGCTCGAAAGTTCACCATTCTTGTTTTTTTGTTTTTGATTTTATCGTTTTTGGGGAACAAAACACATTTTAAAAAACCAATTATTAATAAATAATTAGCATTAATTAATAAAATTATTCATTAAAAAAGAATACTTAATTAAATTTTACGTATTATATACTTAGAATTATAATAATAAAAAAAAAATCGAGGGCTTTTGGGGGTTTTCCGGCCCCCAGGCCCCCCTTTTGTGTGGCGCCACTGGTCCCCTTAAAATTTTTCTGTAATATATAGCTTTACAATAAAAAAATTATAAAAAAAAAATTTACCCCCAAAAAAAGTTTTACAAGAATAATTTAACTAAAAATATTGTAAAAAAAAGGGGAGAAAACGTTTTATAAGATTTTTTTTTTATTTTTCTAATTTCACAAGTATAAACAAGTTTTCGGGAAACATAGATTGTAATTGCATTTAGTTCAATTTCAATTAATAAAAGTAATGGGTTTTATGTATTGATACAATTTTTTTTTTAATTTTTTGACCTGAAATTTGCTTATCATTTTTATAATAAATTAACTAACGCAAAAAATATAAAATTTATTTTTTTTAAACAATTTTTCAATTTTACTGAATTATATGAAAAATGTATTATAATTTTTAAAAAAAAAAATCTAGGCTTTGATGCTTTTTGTAAAATTTTAGCCGCCATGCGGTATAGCGGTTAGGGGCCCCGGGACTGCTGTAAAAGTAAGGCCTGGGTTAAACCCTTGGCCAAGCCCCGCAGAGTTGTTTTTAAGTCCCTTTTGCAGCATGGCAGGACCCCTAAAAGCCATTTAGCCACAAATCATCTCAAAGGGTTGAGGGACCCAGTTTATTATCATTTTTTTATCAAAAAATTTGGGGGTTTTAACTTTTAATAATAAAAAAAATAAATGAGGAAAATTTTTCCAATGAAGAAAAGAGGAAAAAAACCCCTTTTTGGGGCACTTCCCCAAAAGACTTGACGTTAAAAAACTAAAAAATTTAAATAAAAAAAGGGTCCTTAGTTTCAGGGGGTTTTAAACACATGCAGAATGCACAAAAATTTTTACACAGCCCCTAAAAAATTTTTAAAAAAAATCAGAACAATGTGTTTTCAACGTATGGGGAAAAAAAAAACGAAGGTGAAAACAAATTAGGAAAAAAATATGAAATTTACTGCAAATAATTTTTAAAAGACTCAATTGCAAATAATTTTTTAATTGAGTGAAAAAAAGAAAAAATATCCCAAATTTCTAAGTATAGTAATTGGATAGGTGACATCTGGAGCATAGTTTATTATTGATGCGTGAATTATATTAAAAAAAGTATGAATTTTTTTTTTTAACAAAACAATACCCTTTTTCAATTTATAAAGTACCTATAACAAAAATTGATTAAATTTTAAAAATTGTTTCCCGGATATATTTTTCTAATAATTGAATGGGGTTCCCCCCCAAAAGTCTTTATAGTTCGTAGGGTTTCCTCAATTCAAATTGGGTTCCCACGGAACCCCCGGGGTTCCACGAGTTACAATAAAAAAATTGAAAAAAATTATAAATATGCATATGCCCAAAGGATTACCCTTCTTTATGAAATTTGTATAATTTCAAGTATTTAAAGCCCATTATTCATTAAAACTGAAAATTTTATTTATATATAATAGCTT
This sequence comes from Trichonephila inaurata madagascariensis, assembly GCA_019973955.1. Lineage (NCBI taxonomy): Eukaryota > Metazoa > Arthropoda > Arachnida > Araneae > Nephilidae > Trichonephila > Trichonephila inaurata. Next base: position 30,656 of record BMAV01019146.1, read on the forward strand.
TTTTTTTTGCAACAATTTTTTAATTTTTTTTATAATATAAAGAAGAATATTAAAACACACATTTTATCTTTTTTATATATATATTTTTTATTAGATTGTGAATTTTTTTACTTTCCTTGGGTTCCACGAGATAATTTTTTTACCCCGTCAGCACAATGTCTAGCAAAAAACTAAAAAAAGTTTTTTAATGCAAAATGCAACCCCTTTTTCCCTTTGTGGAAAAAAAAAAAAACGTAAAAAGGAGAGGAAAAAAAACTTATCGGCGTATCAAAATTCCCATGTTGTTAAATTTTTAAAAAAGAACAGTTCCTAAATTTTTTTATTACAAACTTTTCACGTAAAAAAACACAGTACATCTCCCCACAGCTATAAACATTTTAATGTCATTCAGAAAAAATTATGTTTAAGGAAATATATTTTCAGTGTGAGGGATACAAAAAAAAATTAAACTCAGGATACGTTAATGTGGGGTTTGCATTTAATCTCAATAGAGCTAGACTTTGACAGTTTTGGGGAAAAAAATCATTGATTCATTGTATTATTATTATTAAATTATCATGTTTTTTTAGATGAAAATAATAAAATCAATAATAATTCATTCCATTTTTTAAAAATTTTTACCCAATAAATGTTTGCAATTTGGGTTTTAAAACTAAAAAAGATATATAATCTTTTTTATGCAGCCCGCAGGATTTTAAAGTTTTCCTGCAAGGTCATTTTTGGTTTTGGGCCCTCCCCCGTTCTAAAATCAAGATCGGACAGCGAGAATGACACCTTGGGGTACAGCTTTTTTGTTCATGACCTTTTTTTAACTTGGAGCTTTATCCTTTCAACAAACTTGAACGATGGGGAAGAGAAAAAAAAGAGGGGGCAGTTGGTTTCATATAAACGTTGTCACAGACTGTAAAAGTCAAACTGGAACCCCACCCCAAACGGAAAAATGCAGAAGCCCCCATCTTTTTAACAAAAAAAAGGGGGGGGGTTTTAGTGTTTCAAAAAGGTTTAAAAAAACCCGAAGCTATCCCTAAACGTAAAAAAGGGAAGATTCTAAAAAAGATGTCATTTTTTTTATCATGACAGCTGTCAGAACATAATCATCAGAAAAATTGAATAAAAAGCGAAATTTTAAAAAATAGTGAAAAAAGAAAATGTTTTTTTCAAAATCGGAAAATTATGGAAATTTTTAAAAAAAAGGGATATAATTTTATCTTTTTGGGAAAGGGAAATATTTTTTCCTTCGTTCATTACGACCAGTACGACATGAGTACTTCCCCCCTTTCCCTTTTGGGCACCCCAATCCCCCCCCCAGAAGAGGGGGCTTTCCCCGTTTTCGAGTTTCGATTTCGTCTAAGGGCCTCTTAACAAATTTTACAAAGCTTTCTCCCCAAAAACTCTTTTTAAAGCAGGGGCCGTAACGTACACCCAATCAACCCTTGCATCGCGGGGGATCCAAGGTTCGGGGGGTGGCAAACGATGACTTTGCAGGGGATCTCTAATACTCTCCATTCTGCCACTGTTTGAAAGTGATGCTGTAATGTGGATCAATTTTGAGAAAATTGCTGTGATGATTTCGAGGATGTGTATATTTTCTGCAGCTTCTTAAAATTGTTAAGGCAGCACAAAATTTCTTCTTCACAATTTGGCAACAAAATTGTGCTTTCAAAATATTCAGATTGCGGCAGTTTCTTAATTTATTACTGTGTTCCTAGAGAGAAAAATCTGTATGATAGTCGGTTTTTTCGACCATTTGCCCCGAATATTGTAAAAGGTTTTGTTATTTATAGTTTATGAAATTTTAGCCTTGTTAAAAAGGGGGATAATACACATATATATAAATGGGCTCAAATGTAATATGGGGACATTTGATTTGGCGTTTTTTCTTTTAAATGTTATTTACATATAATAAACTCCACAATAGATTTTTCAATGAAATAGATTTATAAAATTTTTTTTTTTTCTTTTTTTTTTCTTTACAAATTTTTTTTTTTTTAAAATTTTATAAAATTTGTAACCAAAAAATTAAAATTTTGTTTTTTAATTTTTTTTTTTTTTAAATTTAAAAAATTTTTTTAAACCGTGCAAATTTCCTTTTTTTTTTTAAAAAAAAAAAAAAATTTAATTTTCCAAAATTTAAAAATTTTTGGGGGTTTTTCAAAAATTCTTACGGAAAAAATCGAAGGGGCCCGTTTTCCTTTTATCTTAAAAAAAAATTCCCCGTTAAAATTTTTTTTTTTCCCCCAGTTTTTTCTTCCATGTTATTAGTTATCCATGCATTTTCAGAAAACAAACCAAGGATATTGAAAAGACCTTAAAACTTGCCGACATCAAGATGAAAACTTGACTGGGAATTTTTTGGCCATTTTGTCCAAAACATCAACTCCATATTCATTTGAATTGTAAAAATTTAGAATTACATGTATTTTCTTTTTATCACATATGATTTCCCATATCTGCTTGTCAGTTACTCAATAGCAGGATGTTTTTGTTCTTTTTACCTTGATAAGATTTGCTATATTGTCATGCTTAGTAGTACATCTAGATTAGAATTCTCTCATTTTTTAAGGAATTGTGTATTTCTCTTTTTCTAATAACTTATTGTACCAATGTAACTTATTCCTGTGCTTCTCATACATTTTACTAATTTGAATGAAGTACAGAAAATGTTGTCAAATTTTTTCTAGAGTTACAGTAAGAGAAAAGCTGTGAGTTCACTTACAATTTCTCCAACTGGCCTTATTTCATCTTTTCCTTAATAGGGATATTCTTTTAGTCAATATTCTGAAAGTGCATCAGCTGCAAGCCAAATTTGTCAAGTATTTTAGGCATATACTGTATAAATCTGTATCAAGTTTTCATGCAAAATAATTGTTTATCAACTGTTATATTTTCTCCTAGTTTATAACATCAAGCAGCTTTTTTTTTTAATAAATTTATTCCAGTTATAGGAAATGATAAATGGAATCAGTTTGTATCCTTTGTGGGTTAGATCCAATTAGAACCTTCTGATTTGGCACTGAGTTATGGCAGGATTTTCTTCCTATGTTGGTAATCTTGCCAATCAGAAGGCAAAGACCTAAATCTATGTTACTTAAAATAATTTCCTGTATTCAGTACAACAAATATATTTAATTTTCTCTCTCTTTAGTTACAGATATGGTTTAATAAGCAATGAAAGAAATTTCTCCACTTTTTGCCTACCAGAGCTCAGCCAGCAACCACCTTTTACCCTCTCCCCATTTTGATACCTCAGGTATGTAACCGTATTCTGAATGAATTATGACTTTCAGTTCTTCAGTCAAACTTCATATATATCCATTCATATTTGTATTATGTAGAATTTTGTGTACTTATGTATTATCGCAACCTATTGGTGACATTATATAAAACAAGGTACCTGGTTGTCAATTCAGCACATACGACACATGGGAAAGGGTGGTTGTCAATTTGGCAAGTTATTAACAGAGTTGGTGATTGTTGCAATAATACGTAAGTACTGAATTTTCTGATGGTATCACACACTTCAACTGATAGCATATTCTTATGTAATAAAAACCAAGTTTGCTTGATACCCTATGTGCAGAATCAGCTACTATTATTAATAGAGATGATGTATATTTTTAATGTTAAGAGATCTTAACTTTATTTTGAAACTTCAAGATGAATAAAAAATGTAATTTTTATTTTCAGAAATTTTGTATTTTTTATTTCATTAAAAATTTCTTAGAACCATAGTCATTTACCAGATCCCAATATCTATTTTGCATAACATATCAAATGCAAATCTTAGGATACTAGAACCAACGGATGTTCTGCAGTCTCTTCAATTTTAAATATTACAATTCTTGTTATGAATTGTTCAGATTCCATGAATTGTCAAATTGGTTGCATTCCATAGGAATAGCCTTATTAATTTTGTCATAGAACAACCTAATCAGTAATTTTAAACTGAAAAAAAAATGTATTTATTTTTTAAAATTTGATTGTATCTCTTGCATAGTTCAAGTACTAACATTGTTGGCAATCTGTTCACTCATTTTGGCTGTTAGATACTGTTTATAAGCAAGATTTAACTATAACCATTTTGTATAAGCTCATAGAAGACTTTGAGTCAAGTGCTAATTAACTTGAAGAATTGAATTGGGGCAGATAAAGTTTCTAATGTTTGTGGGAAAAAATCATTCATTTTCACAGTAATTGAAGGAAAACATCTCTCTTTTTTTTCAAACATAATTTTCATAAAATGCACCTGTCATTTGCTTCACTAATTGAGTTTGTATATCTAGGAGCATATGCAAATTAAGCTTAGATTATGCAAGAAAAGTCACATAATAGGTTTCATAGATCTTCATGAAGAAAATCCTACATGGATTTATGTAAGGCTATAAATGATGGAACAAATCCTTTACAAAGCATTCCACTACCTTCAACTAGATTGGGGGCAATCCATCAAACCAAAAAAGCATTTTCTTTTTTTTTCCCTTTTTTTATGAATACTTTTGGGGAAACTTACAGAATGAAATTGGATCCAGTAAATGAATTGCAACTCACTTTTTTATGAAGCGAATATTAGTAGCATTTGAGGGAATTAATTTATTTTTGTAAAAGGAGCATGCTGCTAATTAGCATTGTAAAGAGCTAAAATAATGAGCATCACTCTTACTCTTCTTAGAAGAATTTTGTCTCAAATGTTTTGAAGTTGAAATGAATTTAACGAGTGTTGGATATATCTTTAAATAAGCTGATTAGCTAAGTAAAATAATCTTTTCAGAATGATAAGTATATTTATTGCAGAAGTCATAACTTTATCCTCATGAACTACTTCACAATCAAACCACTTCAAATTATGCAATTTTAAAACAGATCAATAAAGTTTCACGTAAGTTGACCATCTTTCTACCTTTTTTTTCTATGAAAAATTTTACCTGTGTGCCTTTTTTAATTTGCCTCTAGATTTTACTGAGCAATCTCTATTGGATATTGGAAAATTAGTGGACAAATTTTTAATACTCAATAAAAATATGCTTTTCATCTTAAATCAATGTCTCTAAATGAAGATTGTTTTGGTACCACTTTTTTTAATTCCAAAGATGCAGTTGGAAATCTGTTTCTAAGAAATCTAGCTGCATTTACTTTAACATTTGATATCTTACCCATTAGTAACACATATGTATAAAAGGTATTTTCCAAGAGTAATAAAGATAAAAATCAATAAAAATAAAATTAAGGAATAGCATGTGCCTTGAATTATTAGATTTAGTTCTTGGAAACAAAATTAGCTTTTGAAAAAGAGTAAATTGCTGTGTTGATTTCCTTTTCGTTGATTGTTTATTAATGTTTTAGATGACAATTTTCGTTTCATGTGAAAATTTCATCCAAAACTTTTTTACGCTTACATTTGGGATTTTTACTGAAATGGAATTCATATTCTACCAGAAAGATAGCAAAAAGACTTTTA
>BMAV01019147.1:0-15554 GCA_019973955.1 Trichonephila inaurata madagascariensis
ATTTATCATATGCGATCAAATTTTGATAATCATCTATATAAATGCAAAAGATGTAAATAAAACTTGTAATTCAAGATAAAAGCTATATTCTAAGCTTTATATTTATATTTAGTGTGAATTTACTCCAAAGTCTAATAATTGCTGCTATGCAGAAAGAAAGCTTTACAGGTAAATTATCTATTTATTTAAATAGATTTTTTACATTAATTTTTAATTTTGCATGCGAATGGTGCTATTATGCTTAAAAAGATATATATATTTGCAAATTTCATCTAAAAATTATTTATTAATCATCCCAACTAAAGACTTCTCCTTAATCAATTCGAAATGATAAATATGACCCATTATATTCTTTATTAACTCACTTCTTTCTATAGCTTCAAAAGTAAGAACCATTTTGGTAAAAGTCACGTTTGCGAAAGAGAGTAGCGATGTAACAAAATAAATTCTTAGTGTCCGGCCATTGTTATTAGATTCCGAGGCCTTTTTGTTTCCTCCAATTACTCCTCGGCCAACTGAGAGTTGCTTGATTTCTCAGAGACGCTGGCAGTATTCAATGGCTAATCTCGAAGATTCAATATTAGTTTAAGTAAAATAATGAATGGACCCGTTTTTTGCAATAAATATTTCATTACGTATCCTACACTGATGTCTTTTCTGAAGCTAAGTGTTGATTGAAAAAGAGGGGAGTTTTAAATTTATGTAACAGAGAAAGTGGAATAAAAATAAAACATTAATCAACTATTCGAAAGATAATCTGGAAGTATGCGTGTGTTTTAGGGAACTTTTTATTCATTAATTATAAACAACTCCGGCTTGAAAATTAATCTTAAAGATGCAATTCATATTTAATTAATGTACATAAATTTATTCCTTTTTATTATTGCTTTTCGTTTTCAATTAGTTTTTTTTCTTTCTTTTTGAGAGCTTGAAACATTTTTTCTTTCTTTTAATATTTTTGTTAGCAGGCATTTAAAGTACCGAAAAATCCAGCGTATAACGCAGACCTACTCTTTAAAGCTGCAATTTTTAATTTTTAGGTATATTCGCCGGATAACGCGCACCCTCTTTTTTACGAAGAAACCTGAAATGTACTTGGACTATGATCTTAGGGGGTTTGAAGTCATTTATTCGAGGTATTATTCCAAGATTTAGTAAAAGTAACACATTTCTGGAACTACGAACTCTTAAGTTCATAAGGAATGTCATTTCTTGTAAATAAACAATTATTCGATATACGTAGAAGTCTAATTTTTCTATACTCAATCTCATTTTTTTAATTTTATCTTTAAAGGTATTATTTTTATACCCGGCGTATAATGCGCAGCCGTAACTTTCGGTGTTATTTTTTGTATTCAAAGTGCGTGCCATGCGCCGGATTTTACGGTTTTTCAAAAGTTATGAAATTCAGATACATTTAGGAACGGCCAAGATGATTGTTTTCTTTTAAGACAATATTTTGGACTTTATTTTTTGAAATAAATAACAATTTTCATGCAAACAAAAGAGGTTTTTTTATAGCTATTAATGAATTTTTTTCCCGTACAATATTTTCCATGACATTTGAAAGTAATTTTAATAATTTTTTCAACTTTTTTGGGACATTTCATAGGATCTAAATAATAGAATCCAAATTGATGACATTCTTATCCTCATCCCGATAATACAAATATCCAAGCCTTGGTAATAACATTATTCAAGTACAATTAATAGTATTCGAATCATTCTCGATCACATAAAGCATTTCCTTTTAAAAAGTATTTAAGGTATCCGTGATTTTAAAAAAGTGCATAAATGGATAATTTCCAAGATATTAAGTGTCACTTAGAATACATGTATAAAATGGTTTAAGGACATTCTGACAAAAAAAATTATTTAAATACAATATTTCGACAAAAAATTAAAAGAATTACCTTTTTTCAAAATGTTCTCCTTTTGTGAAAATTGCTTCTATTATAATAATATTTTGCCTGTATATAGCTCAGATCTCTGTACAGACGCTCAACTATGAGTTTTGAAAAATTCCCATTATTTTCACAGTTACAACTCATTGAAATAATTATCGGCGTTTTTTTCTTAAAATTTCTCCCCTCTGTTGTCATAAAACACGGATAAACCCACTTCTAAGCTATATATTTCAAAAAATCTAGTTGAGCCTCTGTACAGGGGTTTGAGCTATATACACAGGCAAAGTATTATTACCATAGAAGCATTTTTCCCAAAAGGAGAATATTTTGAAAATGGGTTATTCTATGTTCATTTTTTATCAAAATATTGTACTTAAATAATTTTTTACTGTAATATTATTCTTAAAACAATTTTATATACATTTTCTAATCTAAGTGACACTAAATATAAATATTATCCATTTATATACGCTTTTGCAAAATCACGGTTCCGAAAGTAGTCGGATACCTTAAGTGCATTTTTGACCAATAATTAATATTTTTTTCAATTTTTTATTTAAAAATAGAGGAAAGAAACCCTTTTTTTATTTGTTTACATAACAGTTTGTTTGCTTTATCTCATTCATTATTAAGAGACCATAAATGCAATACATCTTTAAATTAATATTAAAATATTTATATATATGTAAATAGTGTAGCAATTTACAAATAACGGACCTAGTTGCCCTTTGAAATGTATTTAAGTGCTGTTTTCAGCTTTTGAATAATGCATTGAAAGCTTTTGGAAATAAAGTTTGCTCAATTTTCTTAAGACTTATAGATTCTTTTTATTCTAAAGTACAATAATATTTAAAGAAAACAGCGAGAGAAAGGTCTTTCAAAAAGGCATTAGCAAATGGTATCAATGAATTTACTAACAACAAAGATCATTAGAGATTTACTTCACATAATATAATACTGGTTATTTTAAAATGTTTAAAGCCTTTTTAAAGTGCTTTGTAAATAAACACCAAAATAAACATTTTATCATGGGTCTGGGTTCATAACAATACGAAATAGGGAATAACAGCTCGTATTTATACCGGATGTCTAAAAAATATGACTACACTTTCAAATATTACTTACAAAAAATAAACAAAAATTTTCACTTAAATGGTTTTTTTGTTCCATTAAGAAAATATCAAAAAAAAATTTACAATGCTTTATTGTACGATTCCAATGTTCGCACCATTGATTGCACGTAAAACACAGAGCAGCAATACTCAACCTGCGGACCACGAGCCTTTTTAAGTGTCCCGGTTATCATGGATTGCTCTGAGAAATATACTTAAATAAGAACATTGTATAAAAATTTGGGGGAAATTCCTTTGTCAAGAAATCAAATATATAATTTTTGCTGTTGGTGTCAAATGGGTACGAATTGATATTATCTTTCTATTTGAAACCGTTGTGACGGGCTCACGCGTCTTTTCATTAACATGTCCTTTAGGTTCTTTGGGACCGGAATCAATGGCAACTCTTTTCCAACCAAACCCAAGAATTGAAGCTTGAAGGAAAGATGCAAATTAGGAAGCTTTTAAATATCAGAAGTTAGAGTAAGCAGTGGGGCAATTTGGGGAATGTTATGATAGTTCGTGATTTAAGTGTGAAGAGTTTTTGAAAGGCTAAATGAAAGCCAACAGAAGTTATCCGTGTCAGAAAGCCCTTAGGTCAAGGTGCATACCATTGCTCTCCAGTGAACCGCAACTTCAACTAGGATCAGATTGATCGCTACTTCATTCGACATTAAGGTAGGAGTGACTATTTAATATTCGGATCTGTGATAGCATTGTAATTGAGTTTATGCGAGTTAGTTATTGATAGTGGTCCGGGTTACGCTATTTCGGTATTATATATATTGTGTGTTTATCCACCGTAGATTCTCTCACATATATTATTATTATCTAATCTGTTAGAGGTTTAAGTTTAAGGTCTTAATATAGTCATATTAAGATCATGGAAACTTCTAGTTCTTCATTCATTCCTACACCTCTAGCTCACGCTGATAATTAAGGAGAAGGGCACCCAAGGGGGGCGTCCTTACACCGTTACGGATAGTGATAACAGACAATAGTGCAGTAGTGACAATTTTATGGGTGTAATTAATTTTTCACTATCTTTCATATTTTGCAAGTGAAAAATATTCGAAGAAAATACATCGTTTAAAGACGATTGGGAGGGTAACTACTTTGTAATGAAAAACAAACATGGATCAGTAATTGTTTGATGTGTCACTAAAGTGCTGTATTTAAAAAATACCAATAAACAGGAATCATTCAATGACACTTTTCCTCGAAGATCTCTTTCAAGAGGTGATAAATAGGCATTCTTGAATAATCTTTGCAACAGCAACCAAGTGTTTTGTCAGTGGTAATGTGACAGCGATGTCAAAGACATCCTATGAAGTTTGTTTTATTATCGGTAATCAAATGAATCCATTTACTGACGCAGAAATTGTGCAGGAGTGTTTCTTAAAGGCTTCTAATTTAGTGTTAGTGACAAAAATAAAAAATATAAAAAATAGTAATTAAAAAAAGCAAAACAGAAATTATAATATTTTGATCAATTTTCTACATCTTAAATTTCCACTGTTATCTTGGCTTTAAAAAGCATTTCTCTACCTTCACCCCATTTATCTACCTGTTGCGGCCCGCATGAAGTAACTAACATAAGTATGCGGCCCTTGTGAAATAGCTGACATGTGTATGCGACCCAGGAGAAAAAGGTTCAATACCCCTGCTCAATGAGATATTTTTACCCATATTCTATGAAGCATTGCAGAATTATCAAAATGGCCACTTTAATTCGGCGTTTCATTTTATCAGTGTCACTCGTTGAAAATTCGTAAACATCGTTAACACTGTGACGTTTGAGAAAGATTATGGTAGCGTGATATTTATTAATTTAAATATTTGGTTTATTTACGTCGCAGTTATTAATTACAGTATATACATAGAAGTTATTAAAAGGATTGGTTAGCTCGTTAGAGTTCAAATTCTGTTGTTTGTGAGAGAGGAGATTGCATCCTTCCTGCTCGAAGTTTTCCAACAAACTCCTCTCTCTTCCTTTTCTAGGGTCTCTGGATGGTAGCCTTTTTATTCTCTAGTTACATCCGACTCGAGGGTGGAGTAGGGAGTTCTGACGGTGTCAAAGGTTGCCGGGGTGATGACCAAAAACAATACCCAGCAGTATTTTAAGGGTGCACATGTGCATAGAAGCGTGGTTATCCTATCCCCAAAAAGAAGTCGACTTTCAGCTGAGCGACGGGAGAGTGTTACAACACGTATCCCTACAAAAAGAAGTTCAAAAGAGTTACGTCTAGAGCAGGGGTCGGCAACCTTATAGGTGTGAAGCGTCAAACCAATCTACCAATATTATTCAGTATGCGATGCAATAGGAAATATTTGAAACAATTCGATTCTCGCTGCAATACATGAAAAGTTAGGGAATAGAGGCAAAAAATACAGATTTAGAATTTTGTTATATATTAATTATGCATCATTTAAAGATATTTATTGACATAAAAATATAACTATTCCTTCAATAAAAATGAAAAATTAAAATTGTACACTTAAATATGTGTCTTTTAAGAAAATAAGAAGAATATAAAACTGTTTCAATATAAATACAAAAATTAAAATTGTACAAATATTATGCATTTTGAAGAAAATTTATAAAAATAATAAATAAGTAACGTAAAATATAATTGTTCATGCAACATAGTTAAAAAAAATTTTAATGCGGACTTTGTCCCTGCAGAGCTCTACTTAAAATCGCAATATCAGGGGTATAATTTGTGACTTTCAATTTGATACATGATTCTAAATTTTCAGCTGCTGAACAATTTCATTGTGGACTCAAAATATATTTCATATGAAAACAAATAAACAAATATGTTCACATACATATGGGGAATCAAAGCTGAAAGCGGATTATGTGTAATTTTTTCGGCACTTAAGTATTATCGTAACAATTGCCAACTCTATTAATAACTCGCTAAGTTGGTAACCACGATTACCTATGGAAAAAACGCGTTGAATTAGCAACCATGTGCCTCGTTTCATATAATGTCCCCAATAGGTTGTGATAATACGTAAGAAAATTTTTTTCATACAATTAAATCACTCCGGCATGACACAGCAATTTAAAATAACTGTCGATTTATCGATAATTTTATAATGATTTAGCTCTATTTTATAATTTTGCACAGTGTTAGAAAGCCGCTGAAAATTGCCTTGCGTGCCATATCTGGCAAGCATGCCACAGGTTGCCGAACCCAGGTCTAGAGATTTAGGTGACCATGCTAATGGACTTCCCCTTTCCATCTATTGCCCGGGAACTTTTTCTCACTTCCTAACTCTAGTTTAGTGGTGGCCTATTTACGCTGTGCATGAGTTGCAGATTTAAACTCGATAAACCATGCTACAACTTGCGTTTCTTCTAGCAGTGAAGCCATTTTGAAACAAGAAGATTTAAAAATAAGGATGTTGCGCTCTTTAATTTGCTTTTTCTTAAACAGAAACTTAAATGTTTTCTAAATGTAACATAAAAAAACCATAAGGGAAAATCTTTTTTTTTTATTTTTAATTACCGTAAAAACGATAGCTTCAAAAATAACAAAAGAGATGAGCACAAATTTTTTTTTACAGCTACATGTATCAGAATACTGTTTATTTAAAAGAAATGACTTGCCTTACGAACTAATAGAGTTGTAGTTCTAGAAGAAAATTATTTTGTGCGTCAAAAGTCTGGGATAATACCTCGAATAAATCATTTCGAAATATAAAAGCAATGTATACTAATATTTCGGATTTCTTCGTAAAAAAGTGGGTGCGTGTTTAACGACGAATATACCTAAGAATTAAAAAAATTCAGCTTGAAAGTATAGGTGCGCGTTATACACCTGTGCGCGTTATACGACGGATTTAACGGCATTTGTTGAAAGTGCTGTCCTACTTTTCGGACACCCTATATTTTTAAACGTGGTATTTCATGTAAATTAACATTAAATGTGCAAATAATTTTTTTTTTATCATTGCCATTTTTAAGTACTCTCAGGAAAGTAAATCCACATTCTTATAGAATTTAGAATCTCCTAGAATTTTACAATCATTCTGTGTTTTAACTTTCAGTTAGTCATCAAATAAAACAAGAATTAGTAAAATTATTTCTAATTTCACAGCAGTTTTTTTAAGTTTTAATAAAAAGTCCTAAAATGACATTGATTGACAAAATAAAAAATAAATGCTTTCATTAAAATTAATGCTCCTAAATGATAAAACATAGAAATTAAATCCTATTTAAAATATATGCCATTCAACTGTCAAATTATATCCTTTTTTCAAAATATGACACTTTCCACTTGAAAGTTATTAACTCTTAATGTATACATAATAAAATTAATCATATCTGGGAAATATCATACCTTAAGGCAGCGAAGATTTTAATTTCAGAAATGATTGCATGTTCTAAATCTTTAAATCAAAGATGACATATCATTTTTCATTATCTTTATATCTGACATCTGCAATAAATTTATTAAATATATCTTTACAATGTATTACATTACAGCAAAATCTTTCTTTTCATAACAAAAAATTCCTTAATAATCATTGACATACTGGTAAAATTATTTAATTAATTAATTTAATGTACTACAGTTATCAAAGGCAAATGCAAGAAAGATTTCACACCAAAAAAATGGTTTTCAAAAGATCTCATATGTATGTGTGTGAACAAGAGAGAAATTAATGGTTTTTAATATAATATCGTGATGTTTAAAATTCGATAAATACTCAGAATATTTTAATGTATAACTTAAAATGTGTCTGGAGTTAAAAAAAATTTTTTTAATCCATTATAGTTAGTTAATTAATTTTATGGAAGTATAATTTTACACAACGAAACTGAGGTACTGGTAGACTGATCCTTATAAAAAGAAATGAATAAAAAATTCTTTAATCCGAGGTACGAGTATTTTTTCATATCAGTATGAAAATGATTTTAAGAGATTTTTTAGTGTAATGTTAATAAATGAGCCGAAATTTTGCAAAATAAATAAAACGAAAAAGGTAATAAAAAAAGCCTTGATATCAATAGATTTTTGATTTAGGAATTAATGAACTCACAATACATCCGTAAAATGGTGTCTTTTCAAAACTCCAGTGCCTGAATGATTCCCAAAATGAAATGACCCATTCGTAAGGTCCCAACAATTTGCCTACAATCACAAATACGCTTGGATTTTTAATCTTTTTCATACCGAGTCCGATTATTACTGGTTCCAGTTGCGTCACTTCAAGTAATATCAGAAAAAATGACTTCTATTTACACAGCCGTCAACAGTGGAAAATTTACCAAAAGCTGGTAATCTTTAAGACAATAGCTCTTCACTGTGTACATTCTTTACTTAAAAATATAAGTATAATTTTAAGAAGTATTGTGACCGGCTCACGCGTCTCTTCATTAACATGTCCTTTGGGTTCTTTGGGGTCAGAATTAATGACAACTCTTTTCCAACCAAACCCAAGAAATGAAGCGGGAAGGAAAGATTCAAATTAGGAAGCTTTTAAATATCAGAAGTTAGAGTAAGCGGTGTGGCAATTTGGGGAATGTAATGATAGCTCATGAATCAATACTAATAGCAACTCAGACCTCTGTAAAGAGGCTCAACTAGAATTTTTGAAATTTATAACTTAGAAATGGGTTTATCCATGTTTTACGACAACAGAAGGGAGAAATTTTAAGAAAAAAATGCCAATAATTATTTCAATTCTTTGTTACTCTGAAAATAATCTGAATTCTTCAAAAATCATAGTTGAGCCTCTGTACAGAGGTCTGAGCTATATACAGGCAAAATATTATTATAATAGAGGCATTTTTCGCAAAAGGAAAACATTTTTAAAAAAAGGTTACTCTAAGTTAATTTTTAGCCGAAATATTGTATTTAAATAATATATTTGTCAAAATGTCCTTAAAACAATTTTATACGTGTATTCTAATCTAAGTGACACTAAATATCATGAAAATTATCCATTTATGAGTTTTTTCATATCATGGTTCCGAACGTAGTCGGATACCTTAAATCAATAGCTCTTCACTGTGTAGATTCTTTACTTAAAAATATAAGTATAATTTTAAGAAGTATCATTAGGATTTTACATCTAAGCAAAAATTGTATATTTATTGATTATTAAGCATTCTAAATCATAAATAGAATTATAGAATAATTCATACCTTATAACAATACTAATTTGCATCGTGTGCCGGAATACTTTTTTAAATAAGTTTTAGTCTTTGTTTTAATCCCCATAATGAAGTGAAGACAGCATTAAAATTAAATTTTGCACACAAAGAATCTTTGAATTAGTTAACATATCATCCGCAGTTCTGTTAAATAATATATGAAATAGGAGTGAGGAATTTAAAAGACTATTAGTTGGTTTTGAATTAACGTTGCTCTGCTTCTAATGTCATTTTTTCTGGATCAGATCTGAGATAACCTTCACCTAATATGACTCTTACATTCACCTACCAGTTTAAATCAAACTAGGCGCATATTTTCTGACAGAAAAGTATTCTAATAAATATGTGACATTGTAACATATACAAATCAGCTTATTACAATGTATCTTTAAAATTCAGAAACTTTCCATAAATATCTAATTTTCAGTTTAACATATTTAACGAAAACTGTACTAAGTATTGCAATGTAGAAGAGGAAATGGAGAACGTTTCTTATGGTAGAAAAAACGGATTAACTGAGACAAAGATAGGCAACACAATAAAATATATACCTGATGTTGCTTCTCTAGAGGATAAAGAAGTAAGAATGCAATACAAGGGTGGTCTGAAAAGTTTCCGACCACAACGTGTAGACGGCAGCACTTGTCAAAAATAGCTAGTGAATTTCGTTGTTCATCTGTTGACAGTTACTCACCAAAGTTTCAGCCATTTTGGACGCGCAGCTGTTATGTAACAGTCGTTTGAGTGAGTTGATGTGAGTGTTTTTGAGAAAATGGACAAAAACGAGTATCGAGCTGTTACTAAATATTTGTTTTTGAAAGGCAATACGCGTGCGCGCCTACGCAAATCAAAGATGAGTTGGATTCTGTGTATGAGTACTCTGCACCATCATCCACCACAATGAAACTTTGGGTAGCTGAATTTAAACGTGGTCGTAAGAGTTTGGGAGACGATGAACTTTCGGGACGTCCAAATACTGCAACTACCGATGCAAGCGTCACCAAAGTTCACCAATTGGTGCTAGATGACCACCGAATTAAAGTGAGACAGATAGCAGAGATTATGAACATGTCAAAAGAACGTGTTTGTCACATATTAAGTCAACATTTAGGCATGAGAAAGCTGTCCGCGCGTTGGGTGCCGCGTTTGCTCACGTTAGACCAAAAACGTGTTCGAATGAACCTTTCCGACGCTCTGTTGGTGCAGTTTAAGTGCAATAAATTCGAGTTTTGGCACCGATTAATTACTATAGATGAAACTTGGATACACCCTTATACACCCGAAACAAAAATACAGTCCGAATAGTGGACTGCAAAGAGGGGGGGGGGGGGCAGGCTCCAAAAAAAGCAAAAACTGTTTTTTCGGCTGGGAAAGTGATAGCGACATTTTATTGGGATAGCCATGGAGTTATTTCAATCAGTTATCTTCAAAAAGGAAAAACCATTACAGGAGCATACTACACATCATTACTTGACAAGCTGAAGGAAGAACTTGCGGAAAAACGACCGCATTTGCAGAAAAAGAAAATTCTGTTTCACCAAGACAACGCACCGTCTCACACCTCAGCGGTTGCCATTGCGAAAATCCACGAATTACGGATTGAACTGCTTGACCATCCGCCTTACTCACCAGATCTAGCCCCAAGCAACTTCTTTTTGTTCCCTCATCTAAAAAATTGAGCTCTGAGGACAGAGATTTTCATCAAATGAAGAGGCAATCACCTTTGTGAACAATTATTTTGCAGAGAAAAATGTCGAGTACTATTTGGACGGGTTACAGAGAGGAGAGAAAATGAACTCTGCTGAAAAATAAGAGAAAAAATTCAGAAAAAGATGTCTTTTTTCTTTGTTAGGTCGGAAACTTCTCAGACCCCCACATATTATTAGTTCAGCTTTGTTTTCTAACTCAAAAAGTGCTCGATTTCGGGCTCTACTCTTTAATCTTATGAGATTCTAATCTTCACATTGTACTTCATTAGTATTTCGAAGTCAAGTTTAATTTAATATACAGTGAAAACCACTTAACACGAAACTGGGAGAACTGAAATATTTCTTCGTGTTAAAGGATATTGCAGAAAAAAAACACATTTAAAACAAAATTTAGTTTATTAGAGTAGATTTTATTTACATAGATGTGTATATATACATGCATTTAATAAAAATCAATGAAACAAAAACATTCATAAGAACTTAATGAAATTTAATACAAAATTTTCAAGTTTTTGAAAAAAAAACATTTATTAAATTTTTGGAAAATAATCTGACATTTTTCATAGCATTGTTTTATTTTTAGCATCAAATTTTTCGATTTCGTCCATTTTGATATTCATTTCACCATTGGATTCTGCATCTAATAAAAGTCTAATTTTTCTGAAATATTTAACGCTTATAAAACGCTTAACGCTTTAAAAATATTTCATCTCTTGTTATAACTTTACATAGATATTTAATATTTTTTCTTGCATGAAAGCTTCATTTTTTTGGGTGATATATTTTATTTCTCTTTAAGGTATCCGACTACGTTCGGCACCGTGATTTTAAAAAAGCGCATAAATAGATAATTTTCATGATATTTAGTGTCACTTAGATTAGAATACATGTATAAAATTGTTTTAATGACATTTTGACAAAAAATGTATTTAAATACAATATTTTGGCAAAAAATTAACTTAGAATGATCTTTTTTCAAAAAGTTCTCCTTTTATAAAAAAAGTGCTTCTAAAATAATATTTCGCGTGCGCGCTTATATAAAGCAAAGACTTCTCTAGAGAGTCTGAACTAGGATTTTTGAAAAATTCACGTTATTTTCAGTTACCACCCATTGAAATAATTATCGATGGGTTTTTTTCTTAAAATTGCTCCTCTCTGTTGTCGTAAAACATGGATAAACCCCCTTCTAAGTTATATATTTCAAAAATTCTAGTTGAGCCTCTGTACAGAGGTTTGAGCTATATTAAGGCAAAATATTTTTATAATAGAAGCATTTTTCACAAAGGGAGAACATTTTGAAAATGGGGTATTCCATCTTCATTTTTTGTCAAAATATTGTACTTAAATAATTTTTTTATTGTAATACTATTCTTAAAACAATTTTATATACATTTTCTAATCTAAGTGACACTAAATATCATAAATATTACCCATTTATACGCTTTTGCAAAATCACAGTTCCGAACGTAGTCGGATACCTTAAACATAGATCTACACGATTTATTGCACTATAAATCTGATAAAAAAGATTAACTTCAGTTGGTCTCATAACTACTGAAGTAAAAAGCATTAAATCCAAGCTATTACTCCTGGTATTTGCATCGTATACTTTATCCTTTTTTTGGTGAAGTAATAAGCAAATCCATCCTTGAATCACAACTTTTTAAAGTAACTTTAATTCATAAATTACAAGACCTCTTTACTCCATCAAGTGAAAAACAAATAAATGTATAATTCTACTTCAGAGGTTTCTAAAAAATAGTTTCTTTTAAGTAGTTAATTTGGTTTCAAATGCAAAATAATAGATATTTTCCTTTTCCAACTCTTTGCGAAAATATCATGGAATCTGTATAAGTAACAGTTTTAAAAATAATATTAACTGAGTTTTTAAACAATGTAAAAATTTCACTGCTGTTTTATTGTTATTAAATAATTAAATAGATTTAAAGGAAAAGAAATATTTGAGTACAGAAAAGATTCTATTATAAAGAAAAGAGTTTTTAATATATTCGTTAGTCATTTTGATCCATGTAAATAGAAACTTTCTCAAATTTTTATATTCATTACAAATGAACTTAAAGTGTTTAAAAAATATTGTTGGATTATATATACTTATTTAATTCTTAACAGCCTATGAGATTTTTAGAATATTATTCCAATGATTTTTGAATAGGCAAGTGGATATTAAGCTACAAATCATCTGTATATATAGTCAAAAGAAATTTACCAGCTGTTAATCTTAAGGTATCCGACTACGTTCAAAACCGTGATTTTGCAAAAGCGTGTAAATGGATAATATTTATGATATTTAACGTCACTTAGATTAGACAATGTATATAATATTGTTTTAAGAATGGTATTACAATAAAAAATTATTTAAGTACGATATTTTGACAAAAAATTATCTTAGAATAACATTTTTTTCCAAATGTTCTCCTTTGTAAAAAATGCTTCTATTGTATTAATATTTTACCTGTATATAGCTCTGACCTCTGTACAGAGGCTCAACTAGAATTTTTGAAACGCAAAACTTGGAAGTCGGTTTATCCATGTTTTACGAAAACAGAAGGGAGAAATTTTAAGAAAATACGCCGATAATTATTTCAAATGGTTGTAACTCTGAAAATACTGTGAATTTTTCAAACATTCTAGTTGGGCCTCTGTACAAAGGTCTGAACTATATACAGGCAAAATATTAATATAATAGAAGCATGTTTTACAAAAGGAGAACATTTTGAAAAAAGGTTATTCTAAGTTAATTTTTTGCCAAAACATTGTATTTAAATAATTTTTTTTGTCATAATGTCCTTAAAACAATTTTTTACATGTATTCTAATCTAAGTGATACGAAATATCATGAAAATTATACATTTATACGCTTTTTTAAAATCATGGTTTCGAACGTAGTCGGATACCTTAAGTAATTGAAAAATAAACAATTAAAAGCGAGTATAAAAATATTTAAAAAAACAATGAATGAGTATAAATGCATTTAAAAAGATAAGTCCAAAGTCTGTCAATGTGTAAATATAAATACAGTGAAATAAGTTAAACGTGAAAACGCAGACAAACTACTATGTATTTTCATGCATCTTTTTTCTCTTAACAGGAAAATATTTCCCTTCTGGGAATGAACAAAATACGGAAAACACCAGCCAGGATATTGAAACAGACGACGTTAAATGAAATGTTAGAGAGATTTTCTGTATTACTGGATTGCCCTACAATATCATAGGAAGAATTCGTTACAGTAGATGATAATAATGTGTGTACAGCCCCAATTATGGCAGACAAAGACATTTTTGTTTTTTGAGAGCTCAAAAAAGATTATTGGTGCAGATTCCGAAGAAGAAAATGAAATTATTATTGCAGCTCCTGTTCCTACGTCATTCGAAATAAGGAACAGCATTAAAAGTATGTGCAATTATGTAGAAGCACATTCCAAAGGTGAAATGAATAACAAAATGGACGACCTCGAATAATTTTTTGACAATTTGATGTTAAAAAAGATAATACAAAGGAAAATATTGGATTATTTTCCAAAGCCTTAAATAATGTTTTGTTTTTCAAAAAAACTTTAAAATTTAGTATTACATTCCATTAAGTTCTTGTAAATTATTTTTGTTTCACTATTTTGTATTAAATACATACATATATACATATCTATGTAAATAAAATGTATTCGAATTAACTTAACTTTGTTAAATATATGTTGTTTGTTTTTTTCCAATATTCTTTAACACGAAATTCTTTTAACGCGAAAAATATTTCAGTCCCCTCAGTTTCGTGTTAAGCGATTTTCACTGAAAATAGCTGAATAAATTTTGCGCCATTTTGGATTATACGGCACTTATAACAGCTTGTATGAGGATGCAAAAATGAAGCAGATTGATTATATAACAATAATATATTTTACAAAGGGTTAATTTATTCAGCCAGTAATCACATCTACCATCCCTTAGTCAAACGCATTCTTTTGCAGAATAAAAGATCCTACAGGATCATTGGAAACTGTTCCGAAATTCCGTAATAACACAGAAAAAAACTTAGACGGTAAACTGTAACAACGATATGTCAGATCTTAATAATCAAAACAGTTCCAACTCTTCAACAATAGTTGGTATGATCACCTTTGAAAACAAAGATCCCAAATGAATTCCAATTTGGTTTCTTGAAATAAACAGACCATATAAGCCATATCACATATAAGCCATATCACCATATAAGCCATATCACCATATAAGCCATATCACCATATAACATATCACATGTTTACACTGATAGGTGAACAGGGATTTTAATTATATTTTTCAGAGCTTAAACCATCTCTCAGTCGTAACACAAAAAGAGGCTTTGACTTTTTGCTGCCACTGATACTGTACTTCTATCATTTCTTTTTATGATGATTGTATTTCCACTTCTTTCTATTTTACTACTTATATTATTTTTTTACCTTGCGTAAGAGTTTTGATTCAAGTACCACATTATTTTCTTTTATCTTCAAAAATATAGGAAGTTCATAACCTCTTTTTTTTTACCTATAAATCTGCTTTCGTAATACTTCAATACCCTCAAAGTACTTTTAGAAAAAATTCAGAACAATCATTGAACTCTAAAATTTAAATGATAATGAACCAAACATATTGAAACTTTA
>BMAV01019147.1:20155-44569 GCA_019973955.1 Trichonephila inaurata madagascariensis
TGTGTGTGTGTGTGTGTGTAATAATTCCGCTTAATTTCGTCCTGAATAACATTTTAATTTTTAATGCTCCTGGCCTTCAGGACTCGCGCGTAAATAATTATTGTTCGCTCACCTAAAAGGATTTAATCGTAATCGTGTATCTTGGAAAATTAACAGCTTGCATTTTTTTAAATAAGATTACATTAGAATTTATAGAACGATATATTTTCACCAATCATCGCCTCAGTCCACGGAAGTCACAAGATTTCCTGTTGCCGCTTCATATAAATAGCCAGCACTTTGAAAAAAAATTCACTCTCTATGACTCTTTGTCTTCGTCATTTTATAATTAACCGCAGCCTGTTTTTGCCTTGCCTGCTTTATATGATGTTGAAATGCTTTTGTCCAGAAATAGTTATACATGTGTGTGATCATCAATAAACGTTGAATGCTAATTAAGATGTTTCCTTGCACTAAACGATTTCTCGTCACTACAAAACAACCGCAAACTTGGTAATGGAATTAGTAATATCTCTCCTATTCGACCATGTTTCTACATATATATATATATATGTAACATCTCCTATTCGACCATGTTTCTACATATATATATATATATATATATATATGAAATGCCCTTCACCGAGAAAAGTTTTTCTTGATTATTAACACTAGAACTCGGATGGGGTCATTTTTACCCAAAAGCAATTTTGTTTTCGATTTTCTCAAAAAGTTACTAAAGGAATTGAAAAAAATGTCTTGACTTTTCCTATTTTTACACCAATAATAACCTATGAAGATATGATACATGAAATGCTTATCATTTTTTTTTAATACTTATACCTAAAACCGCAGAATGAGTCATATTGACCCCATTATAATCACAAGTACTAAATTTACAATTCAACGATTCCTAGAGTGGGAAAAGCTTTTTCAGTCCTCTAACATACCGTATCTAATTTTCCTATACAATATACTAGCAGAAGAACCACTTCTAGAAAGAAAAAACAATGTGTAAATAAACGTAAAAAGTTATCAGACTCAAATCCAGATGAACTCGAACTTTTGTTATAAATGATGGAACGGGTTGGGAAAGCATCTCCTCTGGAAGTTGTACGCGCGGAATAATTGCTGAACATAATATTTTCAAAGAAAAAACTGGCCCAACTAGCTATGCAAAGCGAAATATTGAAAATGGCTATGCAATTAGTTCAGGGAGGCTACTTATAGATGAGCCTATGCTTCGTCATATCAAAAATTGTACAGAGGAAGTAGTAGATCACCGGCAACTGGGAAAAAATGAATGGCCAACAACTTTAGATGGACTGGATGCTTTTATATCAATTTTGTATGCTCAGAGTGTATACAGTGCAAATAATCTAGGATTGATAGTTTGCGGTCTGTTGTTTGGGGTCCACCTTTTTTCTGTGATACTACGGCGAGAGGCAGATTCAGAGAACTTATGAAATTTCTGCAATTCGACAAAAAAACTACACCATCCGAACACCTTCAAACAGATAAATTGTGTTTCATTTCTGAAATTTGGAAGAAATTTATTAAAAATTCGATAATTTGCTCTAAACCACAGGACCATATATAACAATTGATGAACAAGTGTTTCTATTTAACGTATCCGACTACGTTCGGAACCGAGATTTTGCAAAAACGTATAAATGGATAATATTTATGATATTTAGCGTCACTTAGATTAGAAAATGTATATAAAATTATTTTAAGAATAGTATTACAATAAAAAATTATTTAAGTACAATATTTTGACAAAAAATGAACTTAGAATGACCCATTTTCAAAATATTCTCCTTTTGTGAAAAATGCTTCTATTATAATAATATGTTGTCTGTATATAACTCAGACCTTTGTACAGAGGCTTAACTAGAAATTTTGAAATATATAACTTAGAAGTGGGTTTATCCATGTTTTACGTCAATAGAGGGGAGAAATTCTAAGAAAAAAACGCCGATAAATATTTCAATTGGTTGTAACTTTGAAAATAATGTGAATTTTTCAAAAATCATAGTCGAGCCTCTGTACAGAGATCTGAGCTATATACAGGCAAAATAACATTATAATAGAAGCATTTTTCACAAAAGGAGAACATTTTGAAAAAAGGTTATTCTAAGTTCATTTTTTGCCAAAATATCGTATTTAAATAATTTTTTTTGTCAAAATGTCCTTAAAACAATTTTATACATGTATTCTAATCTAAATGACACTAAATATCACGAAAATTATCCCTTTATGCGCCTTTTTAAAATCACGGTTCCGAACGTAGTCGGATACCTTAAAGCTAGATGTCGTTCCACGCAATATATGCCAAATAAAACAGATAAATTTGGTATCAAGTTCTGGCTTGTCGCTGATATTAATAGTAAATATGTGCTTAATGATTTTCCATATTTTGGTAAAGATGAGAAACGTCCTGTATACCTATTTCTATCCGAATATGCGTTTGACAAGACCTTTCGGAAATAAAGCAAGAAATATCCCGACAGATATTTTTTTTTTCATTGCACTAATGTTAAAAAAATGTCCCAAATGTTAAAAAAGAAGGAACACTAGTTTAACTTGGATGATGAAGCGCAATCGGAAAGAAGTACCTGAATTTGTAAAGATGCCGTTATACGATACATTGTTACTGTGGAACATGATGATATAACTTAGACAGTTTATCATTGAAAAACCAGAAAAAAATATTACTGAGCCCCTTCATCCCATAGCTGATATCGACAATAATCATCCAAAAAAGCTTCCAGATACAATATCATTTTATAACTCAACAAAATTTGGTGTCAACATTGCCGACCAAATGACTCGGAAATATTCTGTGAAGAGGCAGGATCAAGGAGGTGGTCAGTTTATATATTCTACAATATTCTTGATCTTGCAGGGATTAATTCTTGGATTTTATACAAAGAAGTTACTGGTAAAAAACTTACGAGAATATCTTCAACAACTTATTGCAGTGTTGCGTAGTGCGTATATTCACGAAAGAGAGTACAAGTTAGATACACAGACAAAAGCGGATACTACTGAAGAACCTGCGCAAATGCGAAAAAGGGTTCATTGCAAAGATTTCCAGCGTAGAAACAAAACTATAGATGCTTGTTCTGACTTTGAAATATTGATAAGTGGAAAGTGTACAAACTATATAAAAAGAAGTTACCCAAAATGTGCATGAGCTGTATAAGAAATCTCGACTGGTAGAAGAAACTAAATATTTCTATTCAAGTCGTCTGTATATTTTATTAACTGTATACAATATTCCATAATGCAATATCTTACTATTTTTTATCACTTATTACATCAATTTAATGTTAAAAATGAATAAATGTCATTGCCAAATAATTACAGCGTACTTTAAGCATATCAATACGGGTTTTTATTAATTGGCGTCAATTTGACGCCACCCGCGGTTTTATGTATACCGAAACTGCCGCGGTTCTAGTGTTAAATATTATATTCAGGTTGTCTTGGCATACTTGAGGAGACTTGGTACTTTTTACTTTTATTTATTCATGTAGAAGGACATCTCAAACAGCAAACATAAAAATGGGCATCACAACACAAAAAAAACCAAGCAAACTACTATTACAAGACGCAAGCAAACAGACAAAAAGAGCGAGGAACAAAGCCTCTTGCTTTTTATACTGGGCTGTGAAGGTCGCGTGACTTCTTCTAACAGAAGCCACGATTAGTCAGAAACTGGCGGGTGCCAGATTCTGATGCAATCTTACTTTTTGATTACGATTAAAATCCCAACCCTGCGGGCAGACAAGTTAAAATATAATCCAATGCATTAGTCCTGAAGAATTGGATGATTAATTGATTGATTGAATATCAACGTCGCACTGTTCAGCTACTCGAGGGCTTTTGTCGATGGACCACGTAATTTTGAACCATGGTCAAGTGACGTGGACGACACCTGAGCTGGCACACCCCTCTCTTAACTACCAAACCAACGGGAGGACGTTTTAGCTCTCAACAGACTTAACGTGCATCGCTGCCCTACACGGCAGGTCTTCAATGGTACTGGGCTCGATCTCGTGACAAGGCAAGACACGATCCGATACCTATACCACTCGGCTACCGCGGCCTCTGAAGAATTGGACCGAAGAATTAAAAGTTATTGAAAAGGATATTAGAGGGAATTTTTACATATATATATGTGTGTTATATACATTTATTATTATTATGTAATTATTTGGAAAACATGTGCATTTTCTTAGTACCAAAGTTACTTATTAATCAAAACATACGAATGCGTGTGCATTGATAAAAATACAATTTTATCGTTTGTAGGGAAACTATAAATAATTTGAAGGATGGTAAAAAATTACATATTAAATGCATAATCAGAAATTTTAAAACAATTATACATCAAAAAATAAAGTTATATAAGCTAAAATTAACACAAAATCATGTTGTGCGGCAAATAATGAAAGTTCTAATCTTAAAAAAAAACAATGTGTTTCTTACTGGTTCTCATAATTACTGTAAGTTAGAGATATTGATTTTTATATTAAGAATGCCTTGTTTCCAGCGCTAAAAAAGAAAAAAAATATTCTTTGCATTTCACATCCATCAATTTTCGTTATATTGAAAAGATGAAAAGTATGCAATCTCACGAGTATTTGAAATAGGCATGGAAAAATAGGCTTTCAAAAGAATCCGTAGACATGGGCACTTGGAAGAAAATGTATTCCGAAAATGTAACATGAGAGACCTGTCATCATCTTAAAACTTGGAATCGTGCCGAAGTATTGAGAAATAAGAGATTTTACTTTCAGAGACAGAAAATGAGAAAATTTTACATCTGAAAAAAGTAATGTAATAAAATAAAGAAATAGATAAATGACTTTTCTCGAATTTTTGTGAGTTTTCACGTGAAAAAGAAATAAATTGAAATCTTCTTGCTTCTCTTAGAAATTTTAAAATATTCAGTGTGTATACTCGAAAATTATTTTAAATAAGAACTACTTCGAGGTCGCTAAAATTGCACTTATTATGTATTGCAATTCAGAAAGTTGGAATGGGCAATATATGGGGAATGACCATTTTATTAACGTTGCAATTTATAGCGATACGAAGGCTATTGGAGACGGGCTTCATAATTTTTACCTCGGTCAAGTGACGAGAACGGCACCTGAACTGGCACATTACTCTCCAAACTACCACACCAAAGTAAGACCTAGAGAATCTCTAAATGTGTAAGCACAAATATACTTGTTTATTCTATCATTCTAAAATATGAACATCGTTTTCATAAGTTTAAATTCCTAAAAATGCAAATTAGCTCTTAAATTCAAAATGGACTTTTCCGATGCTTAGAAGTAATTTATTTGAGCTTTATGTTCAACTTTAAGGTACCTGAACACGTTTAAAATGATCAAATTCGGTCAAAAACAGATATTTTTGTTTTTTATTTTATTGAATAGAGGGATCTTTTGGTTTACAAAACATACTTTACTTTGTTTCACATAATAAGAAATAAATGCACATTTACACTGATAAAAAAAAACAATTATAAATGTATCAGTGTGTGCTGCACAAAGTATTTTATAATTAATTTAACAATACTAAGTTAAAAACAAGTTTAATCATTACCATTGCCACCATGGGCTTGTCATACATAAAATTATATACAAAAATCAACACTTATCTTGATAATTTGTAACGTTTACAATTAATCCCTTAACTGCAGAATTAAAGATGCGTCATTCTCTCCCCGATGCCATCGTTTTCCAAGTAGGAGTGTGTACGTGATGGAAGGAAGAAAAGGAATAAATAAGTAAATCCTCTGAAATAAGTAAATTCTTCACAAACGCACAATCAAGGTCTTTCTATTACATTCCAAAACCTTCGGAATAATTTTATGAATGGCAGAGTGTACAGAAAAGATCGTACTTCGGAAAGACGTATATATACGTCAGAGGGAATTAACGCTTTGGCTGAGCAAAACGTTTATGTAAGTCGGTGGCCCTTAAGAGATTAAACTCGTATTGTAGTTTATAGTGTTATTGAATTCAATAATTGCTATTTTATGGAGGGGGCACGACGAAAATCATGATTGAATATTGGGTCGCAAATATAAGCTTGAGAAGCACTGAATTATGGTAATTAAAACGA
The DNA here is from genome assembly GCA_019973955.1 of Trichonephila inaurata madagascariensis. Classification (NCBI taxonomy): domain Eukaryota; kingdom Metazoa; phylum Arthropoda; class Arachnida; order Araneae; family Nephilidae; genus Trichonephila; species Trichonephila inaurata. The sequence goes on from BMAV01019147.1 coordinate 26,282, forward strand.
TTTTCAGCAGAGAATTTGGATTCGCACACTACATCTAATCTTTTTAAGTGCACAGTTTATGCTGGCATTAAAGATTTATAAAAGCAATTTTTTAATTATTTTGCTTTTCTCAATCATTTTAATTTTTTTGTCTTTTCTCTTTCTCTCTCTCTCTCTCTTTTATCGACTACATAATCATCATAAAAACCATTTTACGTAATGAAATTATTAACAAAATTTGAATGATTATATCTTGCCGTCAATTATGTTAATCCATAAAAAGTGTTACTCACAAAATTCAAAATTAGCCGTCCACTACAACTATGAGATTGCTTATTCAAAAAATCTATATTCCTAATTAGTGATTTCAAGCATTAGAAAAAGCGGGCAGTTAAAAAACACAAAGTTATTATACGTGATTTAAGGTGAAAAATGTGTTCGAATATTTAATGGGAAAAAATATTTTGATAAAATTAGTTTAATGTTCTTTTTTTTTTAAATACTTTCTAATACTTGACTGAACGTTCACAATGTCAGATCCTTCAAAGTAATTTGGTTTGTAGACGATGAAGTGAAGAGTATGAGAAGAGTTTGTTTTCTAATTGTATGATTAATGATACTTAAGTTCGCAGTGTTCGGAGAAAAAAATCTGTGAAAGTTTTTAAATAAATGCATGTGATCACAACATATTTAATAGTGAATATCCGTTTATCCTATAATTTGATCATCAGATCAATTTCGCTGTATAACTTTCCATTTCAGTAATTGCTTACATAAGCTTTGGTATTTAATTTTCCTACTATTAGGTCACTCTCACTCTATACAGATTTATTCATTTATATATATGTAACTTGTTCAAATTTTTATTCGTTAATAAAATACTTTTTATTCATCCACTTAAGTTCGAATACCTTTTTTTAAACTTGTATTGGATAACACTTGATGTTAATATAATTTTTTCAAATATTTATTCATTCATTAAATTTAATGAATCATTTTAGTTTTATATGGGAGAAAAAAATTAAATTTGTTTCGAATGAAGGCAATAGATGGCAACAGTAGACATTAATTATTGCAAGGAAATTCGCTTTCTGTTTTGCCACTTAATATTGTGATTCTGTCATATATATATACATATTTATATTAATTGTAATTATTTAATAAAAAGTAACTAAAATATAATTTTTCTTTGTTGACCTAAGTAGAAATTCACTTTAAAAAAAATTTATTACTTGTTTTTATATACAAATCAAATTAATTAACAAAATTTGAAAATTTCGATATTTCTCGTTACAATTGGCATATTCAATCATTATTAAGTAAATATTCGCTGTATGTGTGCATTCCCGGTGCCAACTCTCCACCACCGTGAATGCATTTGCATCAGATAGTTCCTTCCTTCTCTTCAATCTGAGCCATGCATAAAACGAACGCAGAGAGACATTCGACATTCTAATTCTTCGACATTTTAAGAAGGAAATTTTTGAATATCCTTCTTACAGCCCTGGCTTGGCGCAAAATAATTTTCACTTATTCTTGAAACTTTAAGAATATTTGGGGAAAAATAGTTCAGAAATCTTTAGCGGTTGAAGAATGTAACATCGAGATTGAAAAATTGGTGTCCCGTTAGAATAAGTTTTTCGATAGCTATGACGACTATATTTAAAAAATGTAAGGTATTATGACATTGTAAGAAAAGTTTTACTAGAGCTTCGAACCGTAATTTTTCTCATTCCGGTTCAACTAAAAAAATATATCGATTCAGTTTCGATTTTCGTTCAGCCAAAAAGTTTTCGGCTCAGTTCCGAATGAACAATTTTATTTTAAGTATATTCTTATCTTAAAAATCTGTACTTCTAGTGTTCTTTCAAATGAATTAAAACTGCCTTCTACAAGTAGCTTCAAGCAAAAATTAAACAGAAAAGTACTAGTGAACATTAAAACAGGATATCGAGAAGCGATATACATGTAATGATGATAATTATATGGTTGACGTTAAATTAGAAAATATCGATAAGTTGATTACAGTAACGAAATGACTGAAAATATATAGAACCGAAATAAACCGTTATTTTTTGGCTCATTTCCGGTTTTCATTCCAACCAAAATAACGGTTTTTTCCGGTTTCCTTTTCAATTCCGGTTTGAAGCCCTGGTTTTTATGTTGATATGTTCCGTTTTTATTTAGCTACGCCAAAATATTCGTTACTTTCTAGACCACCACCGTAATTAATGAATAGAATGAATTGGTAATTTAATTTTATGGGGAAAACTACTGTCCTTCAGTATGTTTCTGCTCCTGTGGAGCTCCAGGTAGCGAGAAAGCTGACTTCTGGCTAAAAAAGGTGTTCTTGTCCTGCAGAAAGTTTCTCGTCTTATGTCTTTCTACTCCATTAAAAATCTTATTGAAAGATCTGTCAAAGTCCGTGCCCAGGAAGATCTCTATAACCGTGTTTCCCGCAAGTCTTGGAGGAATGCTATCCTGAATTTGTGTAATGGTCCAAGGCGTAGAGCGGTCACCGAATTCCACCCAGTTACCGGACATGATTGCCTACGAAATCATCTGTATAGAACAGTGTTTCTCAAACTGCTCAAACTGTGCGGCGCGTCCCCCTTGGTGGGCGTGACAACTGTACAAGGGGGGCGCGAGCATATTGAAAAATTGAAAACAAAAGATTATTTGAAAAAAAAATTTATTAATTTACTGAAAGTAAACAAATAAAATACATTCTGACATAATAAAAAATAAAATACACTCTTACACTTATAAATGTATCAGTGCTACACAATTTATTTTACACTTAATTTAACAATACTAAGTTAAGAACAAGTATAATAATAACCAGTGACCCCATTTGATTGCCGTATATAAAATTGTTTACAAAAATTAACACTTATCTTGATCCTTTGTTTTGTTAATAATTAATCCATTAACTGTCGATATTGAAAGTTACGCAATCCGCTTCATAATGCTAACAGTTTTCCACGTAGGTGCGCGTATGGGAAGAATTGAGGGATGGGGGAAGGAATAAAGAAGCAAATAATCTGAAATAATTAAATCTTTCCCAAGCGTTGTCATGGTCGTTTTATTGCATTCCAAGGACTTCGGAAAAATTTTATGGTTAGTAGTGTGCAGAAAAGATTGCTCTTCAGGAAGACGTATATATACTTCCGGGAATATAATTATGTTGGATTAGCGAGACGTTTATACACGTAATGGCACTTAAGAAAAAAAAATTCGTATCTTGGCTTTAGCGTTAAAGTATGTTATTATTGAATTCAATACGTTGTTATTGTATAAGGGAGAGCGATGAAAATTATGATTGAATATTGAGTCGCGAATATGAAAACTTTGAGAAGCACACTGGTATAGAGTCAAAGTTATTCCTTCCCCGATATGCACTCTGTGCAGCTCTGGAAAGATTATGGACTCCACACATTTTCTACACTGTCCTGCTCTGCACAAGACGTTTCTTGACGAGCGTTACTGGGAGGCTAGAGACATATTAGAGTGTTTTTTTTTTCTTTGTTGTTGTTGTTATTGTTGTTGTATCCTGTTTTCTTTTTTTTTTCTTTATACTTTCTGTAACTGTACATAATCTGACTTAGAAATAAAAGAGAGAGAGAGAGAGAGATTCGCATTCAGTTGAACAGAAAGGATGCTATATTCACGCGTTAATTTCTTAATAAGGTCATATAAAAAGAAAACAATTTTGTGACGGATCTATCCGCGATCCTTCAACTAATCCTCTTGGGAAATCTTAGGGCTATCAATTCGCATTATTCACAACAATCCCTTCGGAAAAAGAAAATCATGATTTTCAAATTAACTTACTATGTATAGTCGAAGTTTTCTAGCTAGAAGGGAGAGTAAAAGAGGAGATAAACCCGAATCAAGTGAGATTGTTACTGACAGGTATCAAATTTGAATTATTGGAATTAAAGATTTGTTAGGAAGGAGCTTTAAAGTGACGATTGTTCACTGAGATTAAATTGATATTAGATTAAATGGGATGATAGATTAAATCCTATATAAAGTAAGGATCGAGTTTGATAGTCTTCTAATCTTTCGTGTATTACCGTCGTTGTTCCACTTTCGCGGTTAATACCGAGACATTCTCTCACTGTTATAACTTGAATTTGTGTTGTTTTATTGTGTGTTGAATAAATAGATTAATTGGATAATGGCGCGTTTCTTCCCTACCTCCCACATATCTAGGTGCCCAAGAAAGAAGTGATAACCTCTCACAATTTTAATCTTGAAAATCCACTACGCATCAATTACTTTCTTCTAAATTTTATATGCATCATTATCATGATGTTGTAAAACCTTTCACTTCAGATTTGAGTCATAAAACAAGATTGATTCAAATCACTTAATCGTATTAAATAAGAAAATTAATAAATGTGCTGGGGAAAATGAATGATAATAATACGTAAAAAGAGGGAGATTTTTTAGTATTCCAGGACATAAATAAATGTTAATAATATGTAAAATGATTTCTAATCTTCGATAAAAAGAGGAAAGAAAACTGCATTAAAGAATGTGGTTAGACAATTATTCCTCAAATCATGAATTCCTTCGGCTCCCAAACATAAAATGTGATCTCAATATTGAGTTCAATCTAAAAATATGAGAACAAAGTTAGTTTGCTTTTCTAGGTTAGAATACTAACGAAGGTCAAAAAGAAGCTCGATAGCATTACCGTTTTATAAAATAGTCACGAATTGTTAAAGGACAAACAAAACATTCTCATACTCCAATTTTACTTTCCCATTTTTGGAGCATTGCCAAAAAATATTCTTTATAAAAATAAAAATAAAAAGTATAGCAGGGTTTTAAAAATATTTATTGTCTTTTTTTTCTATTTTGGAACAGTAAATACTCATGAGGAAATTCAGAAGATTCATGTTCGAAAATACAGCAACAAAATTTTGACTGGGCTTTTGTAGAAGTTTTTTGACTAGCTACTTTTTTCCAAGTAAAAAATCTCTTGCAGGCGATTTTTTTAACATTCTTTAACGAATAAGTTTTTAAAAAGATAGAATTTTTTTTTCTACTTCGGTCGAATAATCCAATGAAAGCCTTCAAAAAATATTTATTTTTCTTTTGACTCGTACTTTTTCCTGAAAAGTTTGGAAAGAAAATCAAAGAAGCTATTTTTCAATAACCCGGACTGCCGATTGAGGAAGTCAGGATTTTTTTTAACGATGCCCTCATTAAGTTAAAAATAGAATTTGGAAGAAATGTTATACCTAGGGTTTGAATAACCCTTCTAATTACTTGTAATGTAATTTTGTCTCAAACTTTGCTTGGGGCTTAAGTAATGGATAAAGAAAATATTTCTTTTCTTTTCTGAATGAAATTATTTTTCAATGGATTGCAAAATATAATTCTTTCTCATTTATTTTAAATTAGCTGATCAATTTATTGCACATTTAATCTAATTTAAATCGTTTGGTTTTTATTTAAATTTGTGCTGTTTTCAACAACATTTAAAAATATATTTGGAAAGTTATTCTCTTCGATATTTTGCTTTATTATTTCAAAGAAACACGCAAATTAAGCATTATTATTTATTAATTAAGACTGAAAAAAGACATCCTAACTTTTACATAAATATCTACTTTTCTTTTTTTTTTTTTTTGGTTCATAAAATTAATTTTTATTTCAGCTTGTTCCTGAGATTCAGCATATTAATTCTAACTTGTTTATCAAATTAAGAGTTTCAATTTACTCCTATTAAAATAATTATAAGTTAATCAAAAAATTTTCTTCCTTTATTAGAAAACTATTCTAAATTAGGCTTAAAATTGTAAGACCTGATAGTTTATGCTAAATACCCTCTCTAACAACAACAAAAAAAACGACGCACCAAGAAGAAGTTCCCCGATTGTAATGAAATTTCGTTTGCAAAGACATTTCTACCGAACATGCAAATGATTAAAATTTGGTGCCAAATAAATGAATCTCGGGAGCTACAGCGCATCGGGACTGTGCACTCAGAAGGTGTCTGTAAAAAGCGATTCTCAATCTGATGGTCAAAATTTCTGTTGCATTGTGATTTCAACGACTGAAAAAATGCCTTGCCGCAGGATTCGAGCTTATTAGGGGCAACTGTTAGAGTCTGAAAGAGGTCGTATCATTGAACTGAAAGATGTAGGTTGGGCAAATCAGAGAATTGCTCGTCATATGGGACGAAGCGATATGGCCATTAGAAGATGCTGGCAAGAATGGGTGGACAATGGCAGATTTTAACGTCATGATGGTAGCGGTTGATCTACCACCATAGCAGATCGGAAGGACAGATTGATTGTCAGATCAGCTTTGTCTTTGGAAAAGACAGCTTTGTCAGAAAAAGTCTTTGGACTAAACTGGAGACCTATTATGATTTCTAAATCTGTCGCTGAATTAGGCCAGTGAATTAGGGTTAGCAATACTTTATGGATCCAACCTTCCCCGTACAGCAGAAACTTTCGACATAATAGGGAAAAAAACCCAAGTTGAAAAGTTAAGCCTAATACAACACGTGGAAGAAAAATTACTAATATAATAAAATGAAGCTAAGAAAAGAGAACAATAATGAATGTTTCAAGGAGAGGAATAATAATAATAAAATTTAAAAAAACACACGTGTAAAATAATTACTGGAGATCGAAAATTCAACCTTCCACTATAAGGTCCCAAAGCGAAATGACGTAAAATGACGAATGCTATTGAGACGACTATTCGAGAAGGAAAAATCGTGGCACCACCTGGATATTTATTTTGCAATTAAACAAACTACTAAGATTTTTTTAAAAATAAACTAAATAAAGGAAGTTTTAAAAATGATAATGAGAACGAAGTTAAGAATAGATAAAAGCAAATAGAAATATATTACAAAGTAAATATATTTGGATGATTATATACTATTCGATATATTGCAATTAAAATAAGCACTTAAATTTTTTTGGTTTTTTTTAAATATTTTTTTAAATAAACTAAATAAAAGGAATTTTAAATAAAATAATGAGCTAAGATAAAAAATGTATTTAATTAGAAACAGAAATATATTTATAAATAAATTTACTTGGATAATTGTATTCTAAACAATTATTGCAAAAATTCACAAAATTACTTTGTTTTAAAATGTTATCGGTAACAAAATCATTGTTTCTTTTTATAAAATTTAAGATAATATTTCTAAATATTGATAGGTGTAGGTTACTACCCCAAAAAGGCATTTTTATAATGTTAAAATCAAATGAGTCTCCTTTATCAAAAATATTACTTAATAGCAAACTATTCTTAACCTTTATTGAAGGTCCAAAAAGTTAGCTGACTCATTATTATAATTAGTTTTTATTAATTTTAAATAGTGGGGATAATAATTAAGGTTAGGATATATATATAACTTTTTTTGTACTTTTTCTAGTTTTCATAAAGTAGATCTTATATTATTGTATTTTTAGAATAACTAGCAGACCCAAAAGAGAAAAAAAATAACAAACCTTCAAGATAGCATTTCATGATAAATATGAATTAAAGACAATTTTCACATAGATCACATTTAAATTCCAAATAGCAATTAATATTACCGTGCCAAGAAATAAATCTTTTAAATAATTTAACTAGCACTTTCGAGATTACAATCTTCAGCAAAGAAGCTTCGAAAATAAATCTTCAAAAATTTGTTATTAGTGATAATTAATTAATTAATAAGAATATATTTTCTTTCAACGATATCATTAAGTTTCTACGTATTTCCCAATCCTTATATCCTAAATAATCTCTTCAAATCTGATGATAAATTTTTAAAATTTTGCGCAGTCTAATCATTGTAATATAATTGATTCAACAATACATTAAACCTTAATATTTAGAAAAAATTTAAATATAAAATTGTTTTTATTTATTACATTACAGTGCTAATAAATTTTAAAAAATAGCGTTAAAATGCAATCACATATAATTCCTTGGTTTGATGATAACATTAGTTAAGTGTTTGATATGAATAATTCGTTCTAAAAGAAAACTTAGTCAAACAAAAATATCATTAAGTTTAGTTATTGTTAAGAAATAGCAAATGGAGAAAAAGAAATACGCAGACAATTAGATTAATTATCTGAAGAAATCTTTCTTTTGAGATGATGAGTGTGAAATGGGCAAATATTTCGGTTCCAGATGATCTGGGGTTATAGTTAATCTATCGGTATTACTTAATGGCCAAATGGTAATCAAGAATGAAATGAACATCATTAGTAAAAATAGTAATTTGGTTTTCAGACTAATTTTATTCAGCATGATGTTTTGTTAATGATACAAAGAAAGAGAAAAGAACAAATTTGCTGCTTTGGATTGGACACTTTTTCGATAGTTTATGAGTTGTTAATATACATTGTAGTTTATCAAAAGAAACAGTATAAAACTGAAACTATTATTTCTTAAAAATGAATCGTACGTAAATCTTTTTTAAAAAATAATTATTATGAATATGTACTTATATTTTAGACAAATATAAATAAAAATGATTTTGTACATAGTATGGTGGTATGTGTGGAAGTTCAGAAAAGGGGTGTCAGCTATAATGTCGTTCTCATCACTTGACCATGGTTAGAAGTTACGTCGCCAAAAATCCTCGTTTTGCTTATTGTGTGACGTAAATAAACACTCACTTATCTAGGTTTTTGAGGAATGAAAAGTTTATTTATTAACGATTTAAAACTTGAACAAGATATGTAATTAAATATTGTTACGAATTTTCTGTCAAATAGTGTAAATAATTTGTATATTTGGATGAGTAATGCCTTTATATCTTACTCTAAATTAGATTTAATTTACGTTAAAATTGTAATATTCACAGGCAATCGCCGTCCCTTACGTTATAATGGTGATTCAATAGGATCTTGGCGAAATCTTGGCGATAGAGCCAAGTTGGTGTCATTTTTGGTGACCAAGTTGGCGACTTAGAGACCATTTTGGTGACTTGGTGACCATGTTGGAGACCATTTTTGGCGATTTAGGAAACCCTCTGGATTCTTCTAGAAATTAGTAGACTAATCCACTAATTTCAAGATCTATGACGCAAGCGGGTTTTTTCTCGAATTATCTGCGAGGTATATAAATAGAGAGATGGTCCCCGAAAGTCAGTCAGTCTGGTTTTGACTAGCGATCAGTTAGTATTTATTGCTTTGACTGTTGAAGTGATTAGTGATTACTTCGGCTGTGTTGAACGAGTGATTGCTTGTGAATAATCTTTTGTATACGTGTATTTTAGACACCGATAATTGTGTCTGCGTGCTGTTGAAAGTGTAAAGACCTTCTGAGATTTATTTTGTGAATATTGCTGCTGAATTCTGTATTTAAAGGATTGGATTTTCTACAATAAATTCTCATCGCTCTTAAAGAACTGTCTTGTTCATCAATCTGCATAAAATCCTCGAATCCCGGATCTACGTCATGATATATGTAGGGAAAATGTGAACTAATAGTAAGAATTGAATAAATATTTGTAGCATCCCTTTTAATTATATTTCTCCTCTTTTCTTTTATATTTGACAAAAAATTAAGTTAAAATTTGTTTATTTTCAGTCCCAAAATCAATTTTACATTTTATAATTTCCTATAATAAGGAAATGGCTTTATATCCCAAGGAGATATCCGTCTATAATATGATTTACAAATCACTTAGAAAGGAACAAATTGAATTTATACTGTTATACAAAGAATTTCTGAGAAACTATCTTGATTTAATAATTTTTCATCAAAATTCGTCTCAAAATTCAATATTTACCTTAAAGCATAGATTAACTCTCTCGTGGAATTTTTACTCATTCTTAAGTTATAACAGATTTGATAAAAATATTGAAAAAAAAAACGGCACAGAAATGGCTAACACGTTCTACGAAGATTGCTAAGAAACATTTTTATTAATAAAATAGCTCTTTTGGAAAGAAAACAAATTCAAGAAAGAGTTTTCTGGAAATATGTTTAATATTCAAGCGGATAAACTTGGGAAAATTTAATATCGTGAAACGAGATTCAAAAATCTTGTTATTCTTTATTAAGTAGACGTGTTAATATTTTTCTGGGAACATAATTTGTAATAATAATATTTTCAGACCATGTGTGTTGTTTTAGTTTTAGCACATACATTATTTTTTTTTACTTTGTGTGTTTCTGTAAACACTTATTTTTAGCATCTCTATTCAAGTCGAAATTTAGTTATTGAACATTTCTTGAAATATATATAAGAATAAAATGTATTTGAATATATACGTTTTATTATTAATTTTCTGTTAAATAACATATTAATCTTTAATATACATTATTAATTTAATTTTTATTTCATTATTACTATACTAAAAGATATTTTAATTAGGTTTTCCTCAGATTTATTTCTGCTGTTATTCTAGATATAGAATGTGAAAAATATTTTTAAAACTTAATTTTTATAATTATGTGTTTTAAATTATGTTAAAAATGCAGAAATATTGTTTTATATGCCTTAGATTAACATTATTATTATTAATTACACAAAATAAATTAAAGTTGTAATGTCTTATCCAGATAAGCTCAAGTGTAAAGCGTTTAATGAATGAACTATAAAACAATTCGCTGGAAATCTCTCAAATAAAATATTTTTAAAAAATGTAGGAATACCATTAAAAATGTAGCAAAAATTTGTGGATGTGGAGATCCATGACATACAGTTTGAAATTTTAAAACATTAACGTGCGGATCAAAATATGATGAGATTATATTTGTGTAAAGTTATAAATAAAAGGCTTCCTGTGTGTTTTTCTTTTGAAAGTAGCTGTAGCGAACAAGAAAGCAAACATGTAAACAATTGGCGTTGTTTTTGTGAATCGTAGGTTTGATTTCTAATAACACTAAAGACACAGCGTTTAAAAATGTCGATGCATATTGAATCTGTTGAAGCTCAAACTTTTCACGATGGGGTAGTATAAAATTTTGGAGAACAGAGTGACAGCTAGATGTCGTACAAAGACCGTCGCCATTAGTCCTTGACAGGCTTCGAAGTTCAACGATAATAAACAAACCCTCTATTCGTTTTATATGATACCACTGAAGATATTTTTTAAAAGAACTTTTGATGCAATGCTCAATTATTGAAAATTATTTCTATGTTTCTCTTTTACCTTAGAATTATTTAATTGGTTAAAAGTAAAATTAATTGTGTGATGTTCTCTCTCTTTTTTTGTGGTACCAGAACGAGTTCAAGTATCACATTGAGTTGCAAATTCAAGGAATGAATATGTAAGGAAATATTAGAGTCTATACTTACAACATTTTTTTAAGGTTTACAGAATCATAGCAAAAATCGAGCCTCAATTGTTTCTTATGCGGAAAGCTGAATTCCTTGCTTGTGTAATCAAAGTAATTCTTTATGCAGGTCCTTTGCACTAACTTATCCTAGCACTTACTCTATAAATACCTTGCATTTTTAAAACTGTGTCTCAGTTATTCTATAAGACACTGCAAATCATGTATTACTAATGGTTGAGGCAATTTTGAGCAATTATTATAAACATTTTTATTGAGAATAATTTGTGAATATTGTAAGAAAGAAAATTTATGTTTTGTGTACATATTTCCTGTGCTTTTTTCTGACTTAAATAGCCCCTTTTGAGCTTATACATTCTAATATAATTATAAATAAGAGTGTAATAATGCAATTATAAATACAATCATAAGTATAAATAATCGTAACTCTATGCATGTAAAGACTCCCTTTTATGAATATAAAAAGATATACAACTGTACATTTTGGCGCTTTTTTTTTTGAGTAAAACAGAATTGATTAAGAATAATTATATTTACTTCTCAATCTAAAAATAATTATAATCAAGCTTTATGTTTACAATTATTAAACAAAAATATGTCAGCATTAGATAAATTATTCACGCTTCTTTGTGGATTATTTTTAAAACAAACAGGAAAATAATTTACATAACTTCAGCTGGCAATGTATAAACTTATACAAATTCAGAAGCTGATTGAAATTAATTTAATAATAGAATTTGTGGATTACTAACAGGAGATTAGAGATTTTTAGCAGTTGACTGAAAATACATAAAAAATAGAATAATATAAATCTATTTATTAAAATGTTTTACTATGAAAACTTTGTTTTTAAAACGTACAAATATCTTTCTCCCTCATCCAGACAAATCGTTAAGGTGTGTAGACGGGCAGTGACACAAAAAGGGCATCGTGTAGACAAAAAGATCCTGAAAGCGAACTCTAACAACCGTTACAACAGCTGCAATCGAAATGCCGGTGCTTTATTGTGTAAGCCTTCGGAAAACTACTGGGAAGTCACCCGAAAGAGGGATTTTACCCAAAGGAAAAAGCACTGCAACCGATTGTGACAGAAAAGACGAAGACAAATGGTTCTCTCTATACAATCGATGAAGAAAGATGTTTCAGGATAGATCTTCTCATTGAAAGCTCCATTTCCTTGGTGTCTTGGTATTAAGATTTTACTTGAAATATATATATAGGAATTTTATATAAAAAGTGTTGATTTATTGGCTTATTTGTGCAAAGAAACGATTGTTTTCTTGTTTGAAGCAACTTATGTTTCAATAAAGGGTAGAAATTAGTATAAAAATTGTATATTTTTAAAAAGATAACTGCTTACTACAAATTTATCAAAGAATTGTCTCACTCTGTGCTCCTTTTTGTTTGAATAAAAACTTCTTTATGTACACTCGGACCCTGATCTAACGAATTCATCGGGAACAATCTTTTTGTTCGTGAAATCGGGGTTATTTATTACATCGGGGTCCAAACAAAATACTTTTTTTCTATTTACTTTTTTGGAAGTTCTACAATAAGCTCAAACTCAGTGGCGCAACAGCCCATGAGGGCCAGGGTCTACTGGGCCCATCTCAGTATACGTGACCATTGATCGCTGAGGTGCATGAGCAGATGTCCCGATCAGGTGGTCAGTTTGAAGCGAGATCCCCAGTGTTTAAGTCCCCAAGAAAGCTTGGTACTCATTTATCGATCCACTGCAGTAGGGGTGAAAGGCTGAGTTTACCTTGTCCAGCCCGGGAATGGAACCCGGACCTGTGGTGTGGAAGCACGACTCGACCACTGAGCCTTATTCTACAATAAGCAAATACACAAAAAATATCCATTATTTGAAATTTATATTTTCTATTCAACAGTTAAAAATACTATTAGCGAGTTATTATGCGCCAGTAAATTGGAAGTTTTAAGATACTGACTGATAGATGTTTGATTCTCAACTCGAAAGAGTTATTTTTTTCAACTTTATGCACAGAAGAAAATACTGCGTCATTTACATCCTGCTGCATAAGTTACGTTTCCACAGTTTCCAAACAATGTAAAGCATTGTTATTAGAGTTTCATTCCCAATTTCTGCATCAGAACCACTATGCATTAGCTCTGAAAAATCAACAGATTTCTGAACTTCGGTTGCACAGATAGGCAGTCCGTCATCAAATGTAACGTAATCGTTAAAATCTTAAAGCATTCCCCTGCGTTGTGGAGTGGGATTAGATAAGAAAGGAGTTTCCTGTCCTTTTTAAAACTCACATTATATGTTACACTCATGACTCATCTGCACCTGTTAAGTCTAATAATGCTCTGCCCTTGGCCATCAAAAGTGGTTACTTACAAGATTTTTTTTTCCTCCAGTTCCGGACAGAAAGGGTACCATTTGAAAAAAAATCCAATTTTTTCTAACAGAAAATAAGATAAAACAAATTTTAGCTGTTGAAATAATTCATTGATTCAGGGTTTATTATTCCTTAAATAGGGGTTTTCGTCTCATTTTAATTGGGGAAGGGGGAAAATTCGCTACAAAGGGGTTCATTAAATCAGGGTCCGACTGTATATTCTTCTCTTAACTTTTAAAAATTTGTTATCTTTTATGCTGAGTAAATTTGTAAATAAGAAGGGTTGTATTAAATAATGAAAGTAAAAGAAGATTTAAAAAGTTTCTTTTTTACACATGACTTAGTTAAATCTATTTTCCCATTTTCTCTTTTTTTTTTTTTTTTTTTTTTTTTTTTTTTTTTTAAAAAATTCGATTAACTACATTTTTTTTTATTTACTAGATTGATTTGAATATTTGTAAAATTAATCTTTTTTCGAGCTTCAAATTTTCTATTAATTACATAATTTTTTGTTCTATTTTGTGAAATATTCTTCGAAATTGCACCCAGGTAAAACTTCCTTTTTCGTAAGCAAATGTTCATTGAAATTATTGCATTTATAAGCATTGATTTCATAAGTAAGAGTACGTGAGTTGTGTGATGTTTAGTCTTAATTTAAATTTCTTACACAATCCTCAGAGGAAGCAATACTTACACAGTTACTTAACCTAATTAAGATCTAAAATAGTTTATTAATAAAGGGAAGTCAGTAGGCTAACAATCTTCAGGTTATTCTGAAATGTACGTGTGCAATACTATAATATTTTAAAGTAATTTATCCGATGTATTGTCCCAGGCTTTTAAAAAAATTGTACTCTTATGGAACTACAATCCTCTAAGTTCAATGGGTATGTCATTTCTTTCAAATAAACAATATTTCGATCTATGTAAAAGTCTAATTTTTTATGCTTGTCTTTTTTTTATTATTTCTGAAGATATATGATTAATATATATATACGAGTATATATACCCCGCATATAACGCGCACTCTTAAATCCTGATCTCATTTTTTATGTTAAAAGTGCCCATTATACGCCGTATTTTACGGTAAATTCTTGAAATATTCCTGTAAAATTCTCTTTCAAAAGTAATGCACATTCACAAATAATATTTTTGTGAAAGGAGATTCTATTTTGAACTCGTAAAAAAGCGTTGGTCTTTGAAAGCTGCTTCAACAAAATCTTTGGGAGCTTTGTAGTCCTTTCCAATTTTACAAAATGGCTTGTTATTTAATAGTGTCAACTCTATCAGTTAACATTTGTAAAAGATTTCAAGCATGCAACTCTGAAAATTGATCTAAACTTTGGTTATGGCATAGTATAAAGAGTATGGCAACAGTACTTTATACAAAGTACTTCACTTAATTGAAGAGAAAGTACTGTTATGGTAATTCACAAATATAAATGATAGATACTCTCCGATTGCTTGATTATTGGTGAAAGGATATTTTTAATACATTATTTGGTTTATGCAAACTTTACAAACATAATTTTTTCCCTAAAAATAATTTATGGTACAAATGATATCTTCGAAATAACACGAGGTCCGGCCTTCAGGATTAAACTTATAGTAAATTTAAATACGCAGTGTGACTATTAAATAACCGGACTAGTCTTACAAATTAGCTTTATTGAAAACAATGTACAAATGCCTTTTAATCCCTTGCAACATTCTCCTCTTTCCTATCAATTTATAGCTACATACGAGTTTTCCATCGTTCAAAGCAGTGCCGCGACTCATTTGGTGTCATCACCTTCGGTAAATGTACCGTTTTTACCTTTACCTCTCGTACAAACTGAAAATGTGTTTCCATTAAAGCATTTTTCTCAAAAAAAAAAAAAACAGAAAGTAGCCGTATGGTGAGAGATCAGGGAAGTACGGTGGAGACTCGAGCACAGTAATGCGTTTGTCCACCAAAAACTGTTTTATAGAGGGCGCAATGTGCACCGAGGCGTTGTCTTGGTGCAAAATTCACGTGTTGTTGCTCTACAGATCTTACCTTTTTTTTCCCTCATTCTTTCTCTAAACTTTCTCAGAACCTCAATGTAGTACTGCTGTTTTTCCGTTTGGCCTCAACGTACCCATTCAATCATGTTGATGCCATTAATATCGAACCAAAACGATGAGCATCATCTGTTATATATTGATGTCATAGATCGTCAAGAACGCTCATCATTTTCAGCACCTTCCGAAAATTATTTGTGCCATTCAAAAATTTTATTATGCGACGTGCACATCTCCAAACACTCCTTTAATATTTTAAAACGTTCAGTTGGTATTATTTTTTTTAACTTTACGAGGAATTTCAAATTTATAGGCAGCTTGGTTTTTACGTTTATCATGATCGCGGCACTTTGACACAACAACGTTTTTCTCAAAAAAAAAAAAAAACAAACAAACAAACAAACAAACAAACAAGGAGGAAAATCAAACTGAACTAGATAGAGGAATGCTGAACGTCCCACTATCACTGGAAGAATAAAGGTCAAATATATTCTACTCCCCCTCCTTCACAGTAAGCCTAACAACGGCTAGGGTATGTATGCACAATCCGGGAATTTAATTGTCATACCTTGTAGTTCTAGAATGCAAGACAGTCCTTTAAAATGAATTAAAAGCCAGAAAAGTTCGTTCAATTGACTAACTAGTTTGCAAACATGAGAAATGTGAAAGCCTTGACTTGTGACATAAACAGGATAATAATTCATTTATTAGAAATAAGAACCAAAAGTGGAACTTGCAACTAAGAGTTCAAGTACAAATTAAACTATAAGTAATTCGTCTAAATCTAGCAAATTCTCCTTAGCTTCACTGGGGCTTCCATTTTCCCTGTAGGAGAAAATGCACAAATTATCTTTTCGGCTAACTACTTGTAGCTAAACCACATTTGTTTTCTAAAGTTTATTTAGGCAATTATGTAAAGAACTGAAGTGAATTGCATTTTCAAAATTTGTATGTAATAATATTCGTTGATGAAATCTGGAAGATAAATCGAAATTGTTAACAGAAGAATTTAATTGAACTTTCTCTAAAGGAGAAAATTTCACCAACCACTATTGAAGCCGACAACTCTTTTAAGCTTAGCATAATTTCAACCTTATGAGATCTTACCTGCAACTCGGATTTGTTTCCATTTTCTATTAAGTTAATATTATTCTGATTGCCATCTTAAGACTATAAAAAGGGTTTTGTGCCTTTGCTATATCTCTCAAGCTGAGATTTCATTCATTATTTAATGTTTTGTTTTCTCAAAATCTTAATCCATTTTCCCAACAGCGTAAAAGAAAAAATATTTACAAATTTAGAAAGTACTATTCATTTCGCTTTTTTTTTTCATAAATGCATAAAAATTCTTGAAAAGAAGATGCATTAGACTGGAGAAGTAGATGTGATGGACTAGAACAAAATCATAACGATGAATCAACACAAACATCATGGAAAGAGACCATTCGGGTGGTCTTGAAGTGTCTGTGTTGGGAAACATTATATTGAACGTATGAACGTATAATGTATAATTTCGACAGCTGCCCCCTTATTTAAGATCATTGCTGCGATGAACTTATCCTCCCACACCCGAGTCTATTTGAGGTATCATAGGTCGTGACTTTACTTTTGTAGAAGGCAATGTGTATCCACATAGGACCTCTGCTATTGAAGAGTTTCTAGAAAGTGAAGATTTCTGTAAAATGGATTGGCCAACGTGCTCCCCTGATTTAAATCCCTTCAAACATGTGCTTGTTTGGGTTATCAGAAATTTATAATACGCATTTCAGTTTACTTCTTTGCATTTTTGAGTATGTTTTTGAAATGAAGATATATTGAAGAAGTAGGGAAAAAAAACCAAAATTGAATCAACCAAAATAAAAACGAAATAGCCAAGATTATTAATTTATTTTTAATCACCCCTTATTTCATTTGATTTTTAAAGAATTTTTAACTAGGCATATTAAATAACAATAAAACATTCTAGTAAAATAAAGGCGCATTCCTCATTGTAAATAATACAAATAATATATATATTCTAGAAACATTCTTCTGTTACAAAAATCGAAAAAATCCCCCCCCCCCAAAAAAAAAACAGTTGAGCTTACCAAAGTTATTTTAAAAGTGATAACAATCAAAGTACGCAGAAATAAAGTATTTCCAAATGCGCAAAGGCAAAATATTTTAAACATTAATTTCTAGAACTAATTAAAAATTAATTTAGAAAGCTCAGTTTTGTGCATCTAATTATACTTGACTAGTCAATGGAATAAAAATAAAGGATGTTTAAGTATCAAGTTTTCTCAATACTGTCAATAAACTTAATTTGCCGTTTTTAAAGAAAGCTTTCCTTAATGATTTCCATTTTTCCCTATTGAATATAAAGTATATTAATTACGTAAGATGGAACGCTAAAATCACTGAAATATTCAAAATGATGTACAAAGCAACAAAAGTTATATAATAAAAATTGTTTAAATTTTTTTAATTTTTATTATTTTAAAGTATTTTAGATATTTTTTATGAAGTTATTTAAGTTTTCAGACACATGCAATAAAAGTATTAAATTTTTTTTCTTATAGATAAATTTTTTTAATTTACTTAATAAAAGAATTCCATTTCACACAAACAT
>BMAV01019147.1:44669-58277 GCA_019973955.1 Trichonephila inaurata madagascariensis
TATATATATATATATATATATATATATATATATATAAATTTTGTTTTAATTTTTTTAAGTTCTTATTATTTTAAATTTTAGATAATTTTTTATGAAGTTATTTAAGTTTTCAGACACATGCAATAAAAATATTAAATTTTTTTTCTTATAGATAAAATTTTTTAATTTACTTATTAAAAGAATTCCATTTCACACAAACATAAATTTGTCTGATGACTAAATAAAACAAAACAAAAAAAAAAGATACAACCATAATCCACTAGAAAACATTTTCTTTCGAAAACCTTTTTCTAGAAACATAAAAAACAATGCAGACATTTCTAGCATCAAAACCTTTCCCGGGATTTAACACGGAATGTTTTTATATTTTTGCAGTCTATAAATTATCTGGCGAAAGATTAATATCTTGTCTTAATTCCAAACTTTTTAATATTTTCTACAAGTTTATATCTGTTTGTTTCACCATGTAACATATGTCGGTCCTAATCTTGACTAATATTTTGTCTTACATAGGATTGGATGCGGCGAACCGATTTGACGTGCGTTACTTCCTTAATCCCCCTATCTTGCCATACTCGATTTCTTTAGAAAACAAATAAAAGAGACAGTCTAATAAAACTTGTGCGATTTACTGCTCCCGAGTCAAAAGATCGTGGTTGTTTATGACGGGGTGTAATTTCACAAGTACTTCAAAACATATGGCGATTGATTGAATATCGTCTGAATGTCTGCGAAGCATCCCCTTCCCCGTCAGAAAAGGGGCATGTGGAATTTATTAATGCTCTCTAGAACCTGTTAAAATAACTATTTTCTATATATTTTAGCAATGGAAATATTTAAGACGAAGTAATTCAAGTTTAGGAGACGTGTGAAGAAAATTTTACAAGAAATCCATATGAAAGTAAGGGGATATTTCATTTTATTGTGAATGAATTTAATAATACAAAACACGGTTTTTAAATCATATGGCAGAAACGGATTGTTTCCATATAGGTATTAATTTTTAAAAAGTTCGAAACATTTTTTTAGTAAAAAAAAAATTATTGTCATTCAATGTTCTTTGTTGGGTTATTTAAATGTTTGAAGGAAAATAATTAATTTCTGAGAATAGTAGGAAAATAATTAATTTCTGAGAGTACAAAAAAAAAGTCTTATAATAGAAAAATACCAAGCTGTTAAACATTAAAAAAAAGCAAGCTGTAAACAAGCTGTAAACTTCAAATTTATTAAAATTCTAAAATTATTTCTGCCGCGCACACAATTTTTTTTTTCCATTTCAATATTACTATTTTTATAAGCGGAATTTTGATGCAGGTATATGAATAATAAATTGATTCACATGTTATTATTTACCACTTTTGCCCATTTATAATTTTATCATCCAGAACATAAAAATGTCTTATACTAGTTTCTTTTTTCTCTAAACAAAGACATAAAAATTATTTACAAAAAAAAAAAGGCAAACTATTATTTATTAACGGATCTAATTAAAAAAATATTTACACTTGCATTTATGCTATTTTCAGAAATTCCAATTAAAGATTATATTTAGGTATTGTTTTTCTAATCATAAATTTTTGGGGAAAAGAATATTTAATGTTGAATATTTGAAATGTTTTCGTTTCTGATTTCTTAACAGGAAACTTGATGTTCATTCGTCATTTTTCTTGCTCGTGTTCACTCAATGACGCAGACTCCCAAATGGAGAGATCGGTTAAGGTGAAACTGGCCACATGGATAGAGGAGAAGTGTGTGATAACGTCTCCAAAACAGTTGTTGTCAACTCTTCTCTCTTTTTCGAGTTACACACTTATTCTCGTTATTTTTTTATGTGTGTTACACCTTGTACTCCTCTCTAGAATAATTTTAAAGTGACTGCCTGTGATTTTGAAAAAGTGTAAATGAATAGTTTTTTGAATATTTAGTGCCAGTTAAATTAGACTGTACATATAAAATTGTTTCAAGAATATTATCAGAATAAAAAATTAATTAAATTCAATTTTTGGTAAAAAATGAAGGACATACTTTTAAAACTTTCACCTTTTATGAAAAATACTTCTTTAATAATAATGATATTTTGCACCACTAAAAAAGTCATCAATGCTCAACCAATCGGCACACGAAGAAGGGGCAGACCAAATCTCAGATGGATTGATAGCCTAGAAAAAGATCTCCTAGTTTTGAGAACTAGGAATTTGAGAACACTGGCAGGAAGAAGTCTGGCCTGGAAAAGGTTTCTTGAGAAGGCCAAGGCCCATCCTGGGCTGTCGTGCCACTGAGGAAGGAATAATGATATTTTTGCTATATATAGCTAAGACAGAGACTGAACTAAAAGCCTAGAAACATTCACATTATTTTCAGGGTTACGATCGATTGAAATAATAACCAATGTTTTTATTTATTTATTTATTTATTTATTTTAAGATTTCTCTATTCTGATATATTAAAATAGGAATAAGCCCACTCATAAATTATGTATCTCGAAAACCCTAGATCAAGCTCTGTAAAGATGTCTTATAGCTAATATAGGCAAACTATTATTACTAAAGAAATATTTTTCATAGTAGGAGAATGATTTGAAAATGTATCATTTCCCCTTCAATTTTTGCAAAAATACTACTTTTAAATAATTTATTAATGTAATACTATTCTTCCAACAACTTTATGCATATGTTATCATTAAAGTGTGAAATCCGTCATTTCATAGAATAACTAGGTATTTCATGAAATAACTAGACAAGTCGGCTAAAGTATATAAAATTATTGAATTCTACGAAAGTTCTTTTAATTGGTTCTAGTTGCTTTTAGTCAATTTTAAACTCCAATTCTAAGTGACAACACAGCAATCCTTGCTCTAATACAGCGTTTCTCAAAATGTGGGGCGTGCCCCCCCCCCCCTAGAGGGGCATGCTAATCCTACAAGGGGTTCGCGAGTATATCAAAAAGTCGAAAATAAAAAATTAAAAAATATTAATTTAATGAAAGGAATTAGAGCAAAATACATTCTGGGATAATGAACAATACACATTTATACAATAAAATAGGATACTTAAAAATGTATTAGTACTGCACTATGTATATTTGATCATTAATTCATCAATATTAATTTAAGGACAAGGTGAATAATTAGTAATGATCCTATTGGCTTGTCACATGAAAATTTTTTTCACAATTTAATACTTGTCTTGATAATTTATGCAGTTTATAATTAAAGTCGTATTGTAGTTTAGTGTCAAAGTATTATTGAATTGAGTATATTTTTATTGTATGAAGGGGGGGGGGGGCCATGATTTTTAGGATTTAAAATTGGGGCGCCAACATTGAAAGTTTGAGAAGCACTGCTCTAATAAATAATGAAAAATAAAATAAAGGTATCTCATAAAATTTAAGTTAATATTCTCTTACATTTTTGTTTGAAAAAGTTTACGCAATGTTCTTATGAAGAGACAGTTTTCCTTCCCAGCACATATTTTTTTATAATATTTAAAAATATCGATCTCTGCAACATATTCTTTTTTTTTTCTTTCTGTTTAACTAATGTTAGCAATATGAGTAATAATAAATTGTATCATCTGTTTTCTTATTATTTATCAATTAATCATCCGCAATACGGATAAAACGTATTTTTCGAGAGATTTTTGCTATTTATGATCAACTAATTTATAAAATAACTTTTAATTTGTTTATTTTTCACTTTAACGGTCTATTATTAGTTATTTCATAGACTAGCCAGGTAAAGTATATGAAATTGTTCATCCATTATATACTTTAACTGACCTGTCTAGTTATTTCATGAAATACCTAGTTATTCTATGAAATAACTGAATTATACACTTAAACCGTAACATATGTATTCTAATTCAAGCGACACTTGATAACAAAATAATTATTTTTCAAAACACTTTTAGAAAATCACGATTCCAAACGTAGTCAGTTAACTTAAATAAATTCTTTCTGATCAATTGCTTTTAATAAAAAACATCCGGAATTTCAGAAAACTTTCTTATTTAATCAATTTTTGACGAAGAATTTTAAAAAGTCACTTTGATACTCCTCAATGAACAATTATTCTTCAATTCCAAATTAAACATTTGCCACTATGTAGTCCACCAAAAACATAAAAAAGCAATGTACTACTAATCCCAAAAGAAGAATCAAAGATTTATTTCAAACATCAGAATATCCTATCACGACACAGTAAGTATTTGAAAAATTAATACAGATAAAACACTAAATTCTTTTGACAAGGTTATTAATTTACACGCTGCATTGCATTTTAAAGAAGGCATTATTTGTGACAACGGCTTTAGTCCTCGAATTTACTATCTTATGCAAGTATGCGACATAGCCATCCTGTGATGACCATGTCGTGCCGGTTCCGCGTAAGCTAGAGGTGTGGGATTATCAAAATGATGAGACATAATAATTCTTAATACAACTTTTATTAAGATTAACTTATATTACTTAAATTCTAATTTGACAATTTTAATTAAAGTGAGAGTCAAGCCCAAATTAAATCACGTATTTAAGTCAGATCACGCAACTAGATCCTCTATCTCAATTATCATTAATAATCCTATTCATCTAATTACTTATATCCAATATTACCTTTTTCAGTTCTGGTTCCTTGACCTAGAGAATATTATCTATAAACTTTATATATGAAGATTCCAACTTCTTTATCTTAGGCTTCTATTCTTTCCAAAACTATCGGACTGCTAATTCTTGATCCGCAAGATTTCACACTAAGCTTTGTCACGCTATCGATCAGAATAATTCCACAATACTATCTTTGAGCCTGCCGCGCTATATCTAGGCTTGCCACGCTATATCTTATCATCAAAGCTTCTATCCTTTTATAGTAAATCTCATTTGCATAATATCTTTGTTTATCTTCTTGGTATTGGGTTGGAAAAGTTTTGCCATTAATCGTGGCCGTCAAAGAACATAGGAGTTATGTTAACAGAAAGACGCGAGAGACGTCACAAGTATTAAAAGAATTTATGACTTTTATTTCCCGAAATATTTGTTTAAGCATTCACGGTGATTTTTATTTTCTTCGTCAATGTCAATTTGTAAATGTGTGTTTACACAATGGATTTCTTTTCTTATAAAACCTACGTTTGATTAAGTTCTGTTCATTTCGCATTGCTCATCTGTAAATTATTTTTGGTAACATGCTCCAATTTATTTGTTGTGAGTGAGATAAGTTCACAAATAATTATTCAGAAGTTAGAAAAAAAAATAAAGTTCTTTTATCTGTCTATTATGAATTTGTAATCCCGTATTTATTCAGTCTTTAAATTGATCATCAATTTTTGAAAATGTTTTTGCAATAGGCGTGACAATCGTTCATAGGCGTGTAGGCGTGACATTCTTTCAGGGCGTGGCACTCGTAATCAATCACCACTCAAGCAACCTTTCCTATGTGATAAGCCAATTATTTAAATAAGAAAAATTAGAAAACTTGGTACTTAATGGTGATTAACATCTGCATTCCTTTAAAAAATATTGCCTGTATTTTTTTATATTTTCAAATCATTGAGCAATTATTTTTTATTTCTAATGGCAGATTATGAACAGTTATTAACTGAGTTCATCAATCTACTTAATACATTCACCGAAAGCTGGTATCTCTTTTTCTTATCGCAGCCCCATATAGGCGGATACCAATCGCCGCAGGTAATTTTGACGCCCAATTTCCTCCCTAGAGGGAGGCCCTGAGCTCTGGCGATGCGAGCCTGTACTAGGATTTAATTTTGCTTTGCGTACCCCCCTAGGGATATTTTGCTTGCCATATAATCATACGACATGGCTGCTGTCGATTTTCTACATCATGAAAATCTATCGACTTCGGCCGGGGTCAAACCCGCAACCTTTGGTACAGAAGGCCAGTGATAAACCAACCACGCCAACCAGACGACTTGATCAAAAATAATTTCATCTCTTTCATTTAGGAGAGAGTATTACTAAACACCGCCCTCAAAAGCAACATGAAGGCTATTGGCGACAGATCTTGTAATGTTGAACAGCGGTCATGTGACCAGGAAGTCACCTGAACAGGCACCTCACTTCCACACCAAAGTGAGGAATTAAAGCCATGACAGATTTAACTTCCATTAGCCCCTCTATGCGGGGAATCTTCAGTGGTGGACTCGACAACGCTGGCAACGAAATCGTGACCATAACCACTAGGCTAATGCGGTCCCTTTGAATTTTGGAATAATTTATATTAATTGTTAAAGCTTGAAATTTTTTTTTTAAATGAGGCTTTGGATCGGTAACTACCATTGCAGATCTAGTATTTTTTCGGGAGATGGCATCACTTTTTAGTGTGGCACCATATGGGTGGAATACCAATCACCGCAATGTAACTTTGACGCCCAGTTTCCATCCCAGAGGGAGGAACCTGAGCTCTGACGATGCGCAATTGTACAAGAATCTTAATTTTGCAGACAGCACCCAATCCAATTAGGACCTTTTAAGGATCTTCAATATGCAGCATAATTATACGACATGGATGCTGTCGATTTTCTGCATCATGAAAATCCACCGATTTGGGCATACAAGGTTAGTTTCTAACCAACTACGCCACTCAGCCGGCATTGTCAAAATTACATAAAATACTATTATGACTATTGATGATTAGGAAAAACATGGGAATTATGTGGATATAGATCTGCGGCGGGTTCTAGCGTCGGAAATTCAACTAAACTCTTGGTGAAACTATTTTTTAACTGTGGTCTTAGTTTTAAAACCTATTTCCGTAGAGATGACTTGATTTTATGCTAATGCAAATGCTATTTAAACCCCGGCATTGAGGTGTATGAAGTTAATCGTGAAATCTCCGTATAATAGGAATTGATTTTTGACCAGGAAATCGTGTGGTCTGAAGTTAATATCCATCTTAGCATCTACCCGGAATATTGGAAGAAAATAGAGATGGATTTTTTTTTACCAAGCTGCCGTTGTTTAAGTAGGAGTTGTCTAAGGAACTACGAGCAATAAGTCTTTCTGAATAATCTCACTACTTAGATTAAGAATTTGGATTTAAGATTGCTCCCAAAGTTAAGGAATAAGTTGTAAAATTCTTTATAAAGTGTTAGATCTAAAACAAAAATAACTATTTTAAAAATCATATCTGCTTCTTCACAGAACCCTCGTGCTCCTGCAACCTCCGGGTTGAAACATACTTAATTTGATTTGATATCCTTATTTACAAATGTTTCTCCAAACAATTTTTGCCCAAATTATAGATCAACAAATTAAGCAAACACACTTGGTAATAACTTTTACCTTGTTAACTTTTAAACTCGAGAATTAACTTAAAAAACACCCGACTTCACTCTATACCGATACACGAAGCATGATGAATTGAGTTAAATTTAGTATTTCGAAGGGTTTTATTTAATTTAATTTCTAATTGCGAAAAGTAATTGAGAGGCTATGTCCCTCAATTACACTTCAGAGTCTCTAAATGCGACTAGACTTTCTATTGCTCTAGTGTAATTGATCCCAATGGCTCTCCAAAAAGAATGCACTATTCACTTCAAAAATCAACATTCTAATTTATTCGACAATTTTTTAATTTATTTACCCAAATTTTCTCAATATTAACCCTTTATCTACCACATTATGATTTGTTGCAGTTTTTTTTCATGCAATATTTTAATTTTTGGATCACTACATTGAAAATTAAGGGACATACATAAACAAAATAATCAACTTTGGGAAATTTAATCCGGTAGAGCTAATTAATTAATTAAAGATATTCAACTGTAAAATTAATTATATGCACTGTTCACTTAAATTGAATAGTCAAATCTTTTTATAAGATCTTCATTGACATACGAAAAAAATAAGACACTTAAGTTTTGTCATTAACTATTTTTTCGGGACAAAAATGATAATCTTCGCAATCCGCTGAAAGCTCAATTTCTGCTATAAAACTATTCGCCTTCCTTGCTAAAATACTCATCATAGAACCCGTGCTGCCATATATCTTGAAGGAGTGGATTTCAAAGAATATTCCTGCTAAGTATCGTCAGAATATTCGTAAAAATGTTTATTCTATGTAATTTTAAAGTGATTGGTACTTATAAGTACCGTCGGTAGATAAAGGGTTAATCCAAACAAATCAAATCAGATTCAAATATTCGAATTAACAACTTAGCACTAGCTACAGTTGTCTTATGTATTTCATACGAAAAAGAAACATTATTTTTCTATTTTTCTGTTTCTCTAACACAAATTAGATTAAGCATTTCTCGCTTTTCTGTCTTTTATAAAACATTTTCACTTGTTCTTTCCTTCCAAAAAGCGACTACAGATTAGCTCTGAGGAGATCATTTTCACAACGAAATAACGACTGTTTAGATGTAACTGCTTGGCCTGCGCGCTTGTTTTAATGGCGCTTATCTCTTGCATTGGGCGATTTGGAAAAAGCGATAAAACTAACGCTAACTAAACGTAACTAGACCTCCTTAAACTCCTGGCTGCAGTCCAAAAGGAGTCTACCCTCCTCGGTTCTGCTTCTTGGGACGCAGGTGGAAGACTGGAGCATTTCCTTGAAATTCTGAAGGAGAGAAAAAATAATATCTTGTGCGTATTTCCCAAAGAATAAAATAGAATTTCCAATAACCACCCATGAAAAAAATACATGGGTTAAATTATGCTTAATGCTAACGTGTAAGATATTGCGTTAAGGCGAAGGGATTTTCTAGGGATGCATAAAAATCTCTCATGACGTTCAAGGGATTTAGAAAACAGTAGTTGAAGGGGAAAAAGAACAATAATTGAATGGTAGGGTGTTTGGGAGGGGGTATGTTATGTAATAACTATAATGAATCCATCTGAACTAATAAATCTTTATGCAATTATTAGGCAGATGGATCCAGGTGATAAAAAAATTACTAAGTATAACAAATCATAATAAATTATTTTTAATGCTCCAATACCTTCCCGGTAACTTTTTTCGCTGTATGTGATAAAAATCAATATTAAATTTGATACATCGCTGTGATGGTTTTTAACCCCTTCCAGGCACAGTTTATTTCTGGACTATGGATCAAAAAACGTCAATTTTGCCTATTTTCAAACATACATATCTTTTTAAATACAATAGTACCACTGGCATAAAAAATTTCCTAAAAATTAATGTAAAAAAAAAACTTTTTAAATAAATGATTAATTTACCTGTAAAGATATCTTTCTGTGTGGTAGAAATCATTGAACTTTGGAATCAATTCACACTAATTATAAATATATAAAGCTTAGAATACCTAGCTTCTATCTTGAATTACAAATTTTATTCACATCTTTTGAATTTACTTAAATGATTATGAAATTATTAATCAAAATTTGATCGTGTGTGATAAATTCTAAAACACAGTACCGCACGTAGTCCGACATTGCAATCTGGACAGTAGAATCTTATTTCTCTTTTTTTCCTTCTTCCCTTTACTGTCTGTCTTTGACCAGAAAATAATACACTGTTATGTTGGTTTAGTTTTCTTCTCTGTTGGTGGAATGTAATCAACTATGTAGAAACATTACAGACAAGAGAGTGAGGGGGAGGGGCTAAGTAGAAAGACGTCCTCTTCTGCAGAAAATTCTACCAAGTGGTACTTTTCAATTGTTCGAAACCAGAAAAGGCACTTGTGAAATATTTCGGGAAAGACCGATTGCGCGGTGTACATTTTCACAGTGCCCGAGCTATACTCGGGATGAGCGAGGATGGTACGTTTCGCCTGTCCGAGCTCAGGCCGGAAAAGGCCGGGACGGGGGGCAGGTATGAAGGTTGAGGTATCAGCTTAGGTATCAAGGTTAACAATCAAATGTCGGGTCCGTTGCCACTAACAATTCAAATAATAAACTATTCAAAAATCAATCAGTTGACCATGGTGCAAAATTACAAAGTCTAAGACTGATAGCCATCATGTTGTTTCGAAGCAGGACTTTAATATAAACAATCAATCAATCCAAAGTTTATTTTAGAATTGTTTCATTTTACAAAAACTAAAACCATTTAATCCTTTGCATTTCTGGATATTTGCTCAAAACCGTATAGAACAACCTAAGAAATATACAGTAGAACTTGTTTTTGCGCGGTCCTTTTTTATGCGATTTTATTTTTGAGCGACCGCATAAAAAAATATTTCTCCAGTATTTCGACGAATTGGCTTGTCATATGTAGAAATTCATGAAATTTTCGAATACATTTTTTTTTTTTTTTTGCGGATATTTTTATGCGGTTTTTATCAACCGTACAAAACTAGGTTCAACTTTATTGTCCAATGAGGAAAATCAGTTTATTTTAAATTCAGAGAATGAGTGGTTTTTCACAATTCCTATACTATTAGTTCACTCCTTCCCTATATATATATATATATATCTTTTTCAAATTTTCAATCGTTAATAAAATGCTTTTTATTCATCCATTCAAGTCAAAATACATTTTTTTAAACTTGTTGTGAATGACACTTGATTTTAATACAGTTTTTTCAAATATTAATTAATTCATTAAATTTTATTTTTTAATTTTAAATTTATTCGGCGTTATTTCTGATGAAGTTAGATTTATCTGCAACAGATAGCGCCAGTAAATTTTTCTAACGAAGTAGGATAATTTACATTAAAAAATTTATATTCTTTTATATTAACATCGCACTCTAAAGCAACTCGAGGGCTACTGACAACTGACCTCGTAAATTTGAGCCTCAATCAAGAGATAGGGATGACACCTGAGCTGACCCATTCTCCCAACTTCCACTACACGCCGACTTGGAAATTTTGTGCCACGACATATTTAACATGCCTCGACCCCACTATACGGTTGGTCTTTAGTAGCACTACGACTCTAACTTCTGACATGTGAGCTAAGAGTTCCTTGACCATGATTACTAGGCTACCGTGGCCATACTATAAATTCAGCAGCATATTTATTCAAATTCAAAAATATGATGTACTTGTAACTAATTCTATTCGTGGTTCTTCAATTAATCTTATTGGAGGAAACTATTCTTTAACTGTGATCTTAGTTTTTAAAAAAACTTTCCGTAGAGATGACTTGATTTTATGCAAATGTAAATGCTATTTAAACCCTGGCATTGTGATGTGTGTGGTTTATCGTGAAATCTAGGAATAACAGAAACTGAATTACGACTGGGAAGTCGCTTGGCTTGAAATTAATATTCATTTCAGAATCCACCAGGAGTTGTGGAAGGAAATAGCAGTGTAGCTATACCGAGCTATCGCTGTTCGAGAGGGACTGGTGTAAGGAGCTTCTACATTAGTTAAGTCATTTTGAAAGTCTTATAAATTAGATTAAGATTTAAGATTGTTCCCAAGGTTAGGTGATAAAGTTATATATCATTCATAAGGTGTTAGATACATAAATAAGTGTATCTGTTTTTAAAATGATGTCTGCTTTTCCGAGCCCTCTACACCTGCGCGACACACTTTAAATAATCAAATATGACGTATATAGTGAAATTTGAAAATATAATATATTTGCTCATATTAATTACAAATAGGAGGCATAGGAATATAAAATAATCAGAATTATATTTCTAGATATATATACAGCCATATATTAATAATAACGTTTTATATAATCCTCCTTCCTTCCTCAGTGGCTTGATAGTCCAGGGTGGGCCTTGGCCTCAAAAAGCCTTTTCCAGGTCAGCCTTATTCTTGCTAGTGTTCTCTAATTCTTAGTTCTCAAAACTAGGAGATCTTTTTCTAGGTCATCAATCCATCTAAGATTTGGCCTGCCCTTTCTTCGAGTACCAATTGGTTGGGCATTGAAGACTTTTTTGGTGGTGCGGGTTTCATCCATTCAGACAACGTGACCTGCCCATTTAATTCTTTGTATTTTGATGAAGTTAACAATGTCAGATTCTTTATATCATTGATAAAGCTCTAAATTTGATTTTCTTCCTTTTATATAATCAGTTTTTATTTAAAAGTTTCCAAATGGCACCAGATTTATAGCAAATATGACTAAAATATTTATATTGCGTAAATAAGGGATTGTTTCGAAAATATTAACAGTGTTCACAATTAGATAATTAAGAAGAACATTCTTAATTTGCTGTATTCTTTATAATAATTCATATTCTTTTGCTTCTATAACAAGACAGAAAGAATCAAACTTATTGCTCAAACTTAGCAAGTTTACTTCTACAACGGTTCAATGATGAACAATTACTTATGAAGCATGATGAAATAATAAATAAGACACCTCAGAGCTTGTTCTACTCTCCAAACTTGTATCCTAGACCTTGTAAGAACCTTCCCCCTGGTTGAATTTAATTAACAGCATCTCCCCCTAATTATTAGCATTTTTGGAGGATTTGCAATATGCATTCATGGCCCGCTATCCAGGAAGCTGAAGCAAAGGGTGAAATTCAAAACTAATATTCATAACATTCAGATAACAGCATCTTATCTAAGTTTCTCTTGTTCTATATAAATGACGAAGTTTTTAGTTCTACACCCTGTCTCTTAGTTAGTTCTTGTAACCCTGTTAATCATTTTATCTTCAAAAATATTTAAACAATATAGTTCAAAAATAAATCAGTTTAAATAATATTAATAAGCTTAGTACTGAAATAGTTTCAGACGAAATTCTTAAAAGTATTCTTATTAAAATAAGTATTCTTATTAATTAAAAAAGCAATAATTTCAATTAGAATACTTAGACTTATAGAATTAAACAGCGGGTTTGTGAACATGTTCTAAGACGCCAACTTTTTCTTCTATATTACTGTAAAAAATATCGATTTCTGTATAAAATTAAACAAAAATGGAATTATTAAGCGAAATAATAACAAAAATAATTTAACATAAAAATGAAGTAAAAAGGTAACGCTTTTATCTATGATGTTCAAAAATACAAAATCGTATAACAGTCAAATAAAACAGAAGGCGCATAAATTTATAATAAAAATAAATCTACAGTGTAAATTTTATTCATGAGATAAAAGCAAAATTTGTTCATTATCTCAAAAACATATAACAATTTTCTTATAGTGCTAATAAAGTAAATATGCCTTAAAAATTGATTATGCCGTCATTGATTATACCAAAAAGCAAAAATTTCAGGAGCATGTAGTATAATGGCAGCGTTATCTATTATTTAGGAAAAAAACAAGAATTACAATTATATACCCTTAGGTAAAATATATCTAAAGATCATTATTACATATACTTTTTTCAAAATTGAAAAGGTAATCATGTTTGAAGCAAGAACTAATGATTCTCTCAAAACTTTTTATATTATGTGATTCATAAGTCATTAAGATACTTTGTACATAATTTAGAATAATATTTCTATAAGCTGATACATGCTTAATTTTTGTGCTCGCGAAGGGAATTTTAATATTGAGAAAATTAGATGCATCACTATTACCATAAATATTACTGTATAAACTGTGCTCTCTTATTTACAATTCACAATTAAGAAATACTATTTTATTTGGATTATAACATGCTGAAGCAATTTTAAATAATCTGAATATAAAATATGAAAATAAGGTTGATAAACTCCATTTTTACAAAATAGTTACTAAGTCATTATAACTATATAAATAATAAGACGTACAC